>JAKJJM010072425.1:0-13446 GCA_021901965.1 Pipa carvalhoi
TCAGATGAAACAACTACAGGGATGAATGGGTTCTCACTAAGGTATAGTACAACATATGTAAAGATGTAATCTGACTATAGTTCTCCTTTAAATGGAATAATGGGAGTGCAGTCCCTGGATATCTTAGATACATCAATAAAAAAAAGATCCTACTTCCACACGGCTGCTTTAGTTTTTGAGAAAGGACACGTATGCGCAAAACATGTCATGATGCACTAAATAAATTGCACAGTAGTTATATTACATTGGTTTGCACTGCTTTTCTTCTTCAATTACATATCTTAGATACATCACCATTTGATTTTAGAGAAAAAGGATAGGACTGAAAACTCAAATGGAATACAAAGATATTTAACTCATTTATGTTACCTATTTTGTAGAGTCTGAAGACCTCCCAGTCCACCCAATCCACTGATAGCTCCACCACTGTACATATTAGTTGTAGCCTGCCAGAAGTTGGTAACCAACATGTTGGCAAAGATAGACACTCCAATTATTGAACAGAGTCCTGGGTAAACAGCATAAAAACAAATATACATTCAGATGCCAGCTCATTATGTAATCTTATAAAAAAAATAGATAATGTGCAATAAACAATGTTTTTATATTTTTTTTAAGAATAAATATTAAGCTGAATACATTTAGAATCACAAGGAAGACAAGTGTTACAGTTTATGCATCCCATACACTCGCTGTACGTATAGATGTCAGATCTAATAATGTAATTATAAACGCAGTGTTAATTTTTCATCACTTAGTAGGCTACAAATATTTTACATTTCCTTCTGGTGTAGAGGGATGTGAATTAAATAATTATAATATAGGTTGTTCATACGTAGATCAGTTTGAATCCATACAATCTCTAATAAATGCTCAACTTTAAAACCATGTTTACAGAAAATAGGCTGGCTACTGTTTTGAATAAATTGCATGTACATTTGACTGTTTCGTGTTATTTATATCCAAACACTGCTTTTACACTAATGTGTCATTGTGTTTACTTTGCTATTTGGGTGGTATAAAATAATTCATAAGACTAAGAAAATAATTTTCAAAATTTATCAGCCACTGACAATGCAGGTAGTTTATGGTATTATTGAGATATTGAATATTTAATAAGTATACTTCATATCTCAAGGACAACCCATAACAATAACTCCCCTTATCTCAATATCACTCAACAGCTGTCGCCACAGGTTGAAGATGACTGATACCAGTCCAATTGGAATCTAGGGACTGAATAGTTTAATGCCCTTTGGGGTAATCTGGAAACATAGAAATTTATCTGATTGCAACAAAAAAGTAACCTGCTATATATTAGAAGAGAACACTTTTTAATGTGTACCTAGAAACAATGGTAAGATTGATGCGAGCAGAAACAGTGAAATATTGTTGATCTTCAGACAACAAAACAAAACAACATTTGATAGTACAGAAAAACAAGCAAAAAGAAAACATCAAATTTTATTTAAAATCAAAGTTGAAAGATGTGGAAGTGTTCTGTATCTTTGGAAACTTTATCACATCAAGTGGGCATTGTTCTAAATAATTCATAGACAGAAATGGAATGTCCAAATAAGTTTTAAAAACAAATAGCAGAAAAAAAGAGATATTATATAAAACATGAAGAAAATAAGTAATATCTGGAGTGTGATGATGTAGGCATATGATTCATGGACAATGTATAAGGAAGTAGTAAAGAGTGATTAAACTAGGTTGGGCTGGGAAGGAAAACATGTAAAGAGGTCCAATGTCAAGTATGAAATTAGTACCTGTTCCAAACATGGGTTGGACATGTGGACCAATGAATATCCTGAGAAAGGAAGTGAATGTGGGAAGATTCTTTGAGAAAAAGAAGACTAAAGTATTACAGTGTAAGAAAATACTGAGAAAAATAAAGTTGTATTGGCAGATGAACAGAGTATCTGAAAACAGAGCAAAGTAAAGGAGACCAAAGCCTATTTAAAACTAGAACATTTGACAAAATTATATTTTGGTCCATTTTATAAAATATGATAGAGCAAGATAAAACAAATTGTATAAGACATTTACTAGTTAAATTCATATTTTGTCTCTTAAAAGTCTGTAATGACATACAGATGTAGCTGAGTGGACTTTGTAATTTAACATCATGTGATAATTTTGTGGTATCCAGGCTCAGAATTTAAGATAACACAAGATAATACAGTAAATTAACCTGTAGTCCTATGGAAAAACTACAGGAAATCCTGATGAGTTATGTCAACTTACAAAATCAGCATTACAAAATCTGACAAAACCAGCCCTATATGAACATTTGACCCTGACTGCTCTATTTTTATATCCGTTTAATTGCTTTAACTGTTTAAATTAAGGTATCTCAAACCCGATTAATAAAATTAATTATTTGGGCCATATTTTCTAAGACCAATTCAACCATTTTAATTGATTTCACCCCCTTTCACTGTCAATTTTTGTTTCTTTGTGCTTTTCAATTCCCCTGATTTACAAAGGATGGATAAAAAATGTTTCCCCATTTAAATAAATCGTTATCACTATGTTAACAGGGGAATACTTTACAATGCTTTTCTATGATGATTCCTTCCATTACAGAAAGATATCAATGTCTCTTTTTGATGGGGAAATATTTTGGACATAGGGTAAATGCCAGGACAATCTCCATAGGGAATAATGGGTGTACTCCAGATTGAAGGTGGATAATTCTTTTGGGAGTTACAATGGTTTTTGAACAGTTTAGTAAATAGCAGAAAACAGCAATATTGTTAAATATAAGCTGTTTCTCCTGAATTTACTAGTTGAAAAGCCTTGATGAGGGAGTTGTAACTAGCCACACATATACCCCCACCTAGTGCATTATTAGAATAATATAAAAGTATACCTTTTTTATAAAGTATTACTCACATCCAAGTCTTCATTTATAGAATGTGTCTGGTCAAATAGGACATTATCATATGTATGTATAATTTTATTGATAAAGCACCACAAATTTATGCAGCACTGTACAATTCAAATTGCCTATCTACATCTAGATCTGGTGTGTATGTTACAAATTAGAACCTTTAAAGAGCATAAAGGGACAGAAAGTAAATCACTTACCTGCCAGGATAAACATGACACCAGATGTCAAGGTAATGTTGGCCTTGGCAGAATCTTCCATGCTACCAATCCGAATACACTTCATGGAAACGATCGCCACAAGTAAGCCAATAGCCCCAAGTACTATGCCCACAATCATCAGAGCTCTGACTGCCTGGAACATAGCTGCAAAAAAAATCAATTATTTTTTATTAGACTAGGCTGAAGCATAACAATGTGGCAGTCAGTTAAACAAGATGGAAGATATTGGTCTGTTTCAGAGAACAGTTAAACAGGAAGAGGCAAATGTATTCATATAACCTCATTGTTATTAAATATATTATAGGAAATGCTCACCTTATAACTAATTTTCTGTTTGTTGTAAACAGTAGTATTTAAGGACAAAATGTGTTAGGATTTTCTGTTTTTTAATTAATTTCTGCTTTATGTTTTACTTTTTGATTTTTTTGTGGTCACTGACCCCAAAGAACACAAAATTAATAAATGTCATTATATGTTTCAGTACATGTCTTTCTATTCAGACACTGTGCTGTCTCTCTTCCTATCAGTCCTTGAAGTCACTAGATTATATTTTAGGTAAATATTCCATTTACAATTTTCACCAACATTAAAACACACTTTATAAATGATATAATGATATATATTATTTGGTGAATTTACTAAGGAGCTTTGGTTTGGGATTTATGAGATTTCGATGTTTGTGTTGTGAAATAGCAATGTCCAACAATGCAATGTAACAATATAGTGAATCAAAATGGCCTCATAAACTTCCTTGTTAGAAGGATATTATTTTCTTATTTGTATTCCTATATGCATTAGCAGGGTGTGTGCGTTGGATAAAAATGTGAATAAATAAAAGGAAATTGCTGATAAGGTATCCAACACCAAATCCCTGATAAAACAGAACAATGCCTCAATTTCTCCAATGCCGCAGGTGTTACCACCCTTTAACATGGTTAGACCGAGCATCTATTGTTGTTCTTTGAATCTAAAGCCCTAGCATTTAGACACAGTTACACCAGCTAGTTCATTTCTCATTTTAGACAGTTATTGTTACTTTTTTGTATTCATCAATGATCAAATAGTGAACAAACAAGGGCTTTTTAAAATGAAACAAATATAACCTCTTCCCATTAAACATAGTAAAATATGGCTTTGATTGTTGTGCAAATTCAATTAAATTTCAAAGTATGTCATTATTAATTAGTAAAACTAACTTAAAATAAAAATTTATCAAAAATAAAATATTTTATTCCATCAAAAAATAAGCCTGCGGTTTGTAGATATAAATGTATTTTTGTTTAACTTAGTTTCTTGGCACACATTGTAAAAATGCTAAATGATGATTTACAGTGCACTAATTTACACTATGATAAATCCCTAAGTATGAGGATACAATCAATGAAATATTAAACATTCATGTATTTCGGAGAAAATCTTTACATCAAAACTGAATTAGTTTATCATATATTTCGCTAACAAATTAAAGAACTTTTATGATGCAACTCATCATTTCCAAAATTAACTGGGCAGTACTTTAAAAATGTTAGACATATTTCTAGACACTTAAAATTCTAACTGATAGGAAAAAAATCTGGAAGAATGTTTACCTATTTCCCAACAAGAACTTAATTATTCACTATTATACCATGCAAAACTTAGCAAAAAGTGAACATAGGAAAGGAAATATGACATCATATAGGTCAATAAAAATATCTTATTAACTACAAGATAGAAGCCCTTATTAGTAAATTTTGCATTGTATTTCTAAAAACAATCGCAAGAAATTTTCTTTTGAAAGCTGATGTTGTATAATTAATTGTCCACCTTTAGAAGCAGTTTCCTTCTGACTGTTGTTAAATTCCTCTAAATATAATTTATCTGCTTATTTTGTTATTATTGGTCAAAAAGACCAATATGGACAAATGAGAAGCTGAAATAAAAACATAAAAATGACCTGGTAAACCAAGGATGGTAAGGTAAGGTCGACACTCTGTGAACCCAGAACTCTCTTGTACACAACTCCTCCAGAGACCCTGGTAATTGAATACAGCAGTAACTGGATTATCATAGAGGTCTTGGGTGCTCCACATATCCAAAGCCGTTGCTATAACAATCCCAGCAGAGCCCAGCAATGAGACAAAAAAGCCCATGGTTTGGCATAGTGTTACAGACATTGCTGTATGGGAGCTTTGGAAGGTCCGATCTGATTTTGCTTCCTTCTTCTCTTCTACTGAAGTACCCTTCACAAGGACGGCTATCAGCTCCTCTCTCTTCCCCAGCCTTGTTTGCTCAACATGTTTTCATAAGATAACTTGGTTTCGCCCTCTTTGTGGGTTGTGTGCAGTTGAGTTTCATTTGATACTCAACAACACATTATGGAACTGTGGGCACAATGTGTTGACAATGTGATGAGGTCATGATCACAATGTAATGACACCAGCATGTTATTTCCTTCTTTCTCTTTTGTGACCATTTGAACAAGTTTCTGGGTGCACCATCACTGCATTTTCTTGTGGTCACAGATCCCTTAAAGCACAGTGTATTTTGAAGCTGCTTCTGTGGAAAGTAATGGATTTTAAGAGTTCTCTGAAGCTACCACCGCTGTCAGAACACCTCATGTGCCATTACCCTTAGATTGTCACACAAGCATTTACTGCTGTTCTGTGATTGCTTATATGAGACTCTAAAAACCCAGTGGGGGAGTGTGTCATTTACAGAAACAGCAATATCAAAAATTGCAAATTTACAGGTTTCTTTTCTTTTAATAGGATTAAAGGGACAATGCCATTTACTCTCCCTACCCGTACAGTATGTCTCCATGATTTTTCTGGGTGCTTGGAGAAAGCCTATGGTAATTTTACTCAGTTTGTGCTACAATTTCTAGATAATATCCATATTTCCACTTAAAGAAGAACTATAGTGCCAATATAACTGCCAACATACATATAAAACTCCTTTATACTAAGCCAATTGCTGACACAAATAGTTAAAAAAACATTTAGGGAAGAAGTAATACTTGCCGTTAACTTCATTGTTCAGTTCTAAAAAGAGCTGACATTTTGTCCTCCCCCACTCCCCCTCCCCCTTCCCTCTTGCAAGTTAGGCAACACAAGAAGAAAAAAATGCCTGACTGCTATTGGTTAATCAGTGTGCTGACCTTTTGGCCTCATTGTTTCTGTTTGGAAAGCAGGAGATTACAGAGATAAGCTAACTTGTGCACAGGTGTTACATTCCACATTAGACAAAAATGTTTTCCTAGTACGGGAGTTTTACAGTGCTGAGTAATAAATCCTTCAGCTTCTCATTAAACATCTACTGGGGAGAATCGCTTCTCACTAAGGTATAGCACTGCATATGTAAAGATGTAATCTGACTATAGTTCCCCTTTAACTAATGATTCAGTTTAATGAGTGTCATTAAAAATATACTAAATAAATACAAAAGAAAACATTTTAAATGATTAGCCCCAAAGAAATAATTAAGTAATGTTTGTTACCACTTACTCTAGGTTGGTGTTAAGGGGGGTTATTCCCTCTCAGAAAAAAAATGTGCGGGCATGTTTTTTAATGATAGTGGTCACATCACATGACATTCTCATCATGGTCTTTGCATTCAACACCAACCTTTGGCATAAACACTGCATTCATATGCTTATATCCTGAAGCATTTCTGTCTACTAACTATATCTTCTTATTGTGCAATTAGTTGAAATAAGCCAGATTTTATGTTATGATTAGTTATTCACCACTGAAGCACAAACCACTCCTTTAAAGAGCCTTGGCAGTTTATGAACAACACAGCTCCTAAGCACTCCTCGTTTAAGGAGTTAAAATTGCCAAGTAAAAACCCTGTAAGAATTGCAGTTATTTTGTACTTTAGTTATTCTTACTGTTGTCTAAATTTGTATTACAATTTCTCCCTAGACTCAGATCATGGCTTTGGCTTCAATATCAATACTAATTAGTTTTCTGATTTTGTCAGTTGGTCAGTCACTTCTGGAACTGTATCTTAGTTAGCTCTTGGTTTCCTACCTTGGATAATGGATTATAGTTAGTCTCGCTACAAAAAAAAAATCTGTCCCCCAATAGGACATCAATGATTACTGGGATTGACCAGGCTCTTTTCCTATAAGAATGAGTAAAGTTCTTTTAGTAAGTATTACCAGAGGTTACCAAACAAATAACCAACTGATTCATTTTATAAACACATAAATATACATTACTATAGTATTATTAGACCCTCAAATATTTCTCTGATTTCTACTCCCATAGCAAAGAAGTAAACCCAATCAAATGCGGTTTCTTGCATAGTGTGGTGTAGTTAGTCAGACAGTAGGAGCCCTGTCACTCCCTAATTCCCGATTTGAATTACCTGTGCACGCATACGCAAAGTAGCGCGAAGAGTTCTGTCAGTCTGTAATGCCGTAAACGGTCATATTGCTCGCAAATTCACCACATCGCATTGTTTGCTGAATACCCGTTTATGGAGAAGTGGCAAATAAATGTGAGTTCGGACTGATTTTAAGCTTTGCTTCTGATATGTACAATGTAACAATCACAGTCAGGAGTTTTAGCAAATATGTCAGTATACGATATAAATGTAAATATGTATTGTTACAATTGTGAATAAAAACAACTAATATTTCAGAGCCTATTTATATATTTTACATTAAAACTGACTAAAAACGTCATTTTCTGCTTTTCACCAGAAGTGATTGTAGTTTAAAAACATACTAATGTATACTCTTGTGGAGTACAGTCATATAATATTGTAATCTTGACCTTGTCCACACATTTTGCAACATTTAGCTTTCCCAAAGTGCTAGCCAACAGTCTGGTCAGTTTCTGAGGTTGGAAAATCTGTTTTTCATGCTAAAATGTATGTTTAGTTCAGTTTTTTCATAAATGACTGAAATCTGGTGCTAATAGCATTTGTTGAGTAAAAAATAAGATTATGATTATTTTTAGGTTGAAAAACTAAATGATTGGTATTTTTAACTGAAGAACAATAAAAGACATGTTTTCTTCTGGTATAGTTTATATATATATATCAGTGGATTTAGCTCTCCCAGAATTTCACCTCTAGCCTGGGCTGAATAAAAAAATCAAGTTAAGATGCACATTTCCCACTCTCCATAGCTACTAGCTGGGTAATATTTATTTCCAGGTCTCTAGCCATATATACATATTATATACATATATAGACCTTCCCTCTCACAGATCATCCTACATATTTTCACCTCGCTATAATTTTGACTTTACCCTTATTTAATATTTTTTTTAACAATGCCTTCTACAGAAATACCATTGAATCAGCATAATGTAATCAATGACTAAAAGGAATTATTTTATGTTGTTTGCATCAGTTTGATAGAATTTTTTTTCTTAGCAAATTTGTACCTGAATGAAATGGTAAACAGAATAAAAGTATTTGCCACTGAAATGTATCCTGCAGAATGTAAATGAGGCAACATAGAGTTATTAACACTAATTTTTCCGCAAAGGGCTTTTAAAAACTGTAATACACTTAACTAAGTAAAATATTACAAGTGCTAAATGGTGATTTAATCTTTTTAAGGCTGACAGACATTGTTAAAACAGTAGATATGACTGTAAATATTTATAACATGGCAACTTATTGCACTTTAGAAAATGACTTCAGATTAGTACTAGTCTACAGAGGATCTGAAATCTATTAAAAAGAATCAAAGAACTAATAAAATGACTGCTTTGTTAATTTGACAGAGAATATAGGCAAGCCTTATGATGACTTTAAATTTCAACATTTATTTTGTCCCGGGATTTAAAACACACATCTTCCTTCATTTCTGAGAGAATATGTAAGTCATTTGATACATTCGAACAGAACATTTTTAAGAAATACATTATACTTATTAAAACATTGTTTTATCTCTCAAACCTTAAAATAATACAAACTGATCTTTAAAAAAAATTCCCATGATCCTATTTATATTATAATAAGAAAGCAAATTTATTTGTCATCTATTTTTTTTTTTTAAGGTCAGTGCTGCCAAAGTGTTTTCATGGAAATTCAGACATTTCTCTGCAAAAAGGCTGCCCAGAAGAATATTTATAAAAGGCGGGTATACAGAAATGGTAAATGCTGCAATTTAAATACAAAAACACTTGCAGGCAGCATTTCAGCATGGTAAGTGCAGCTTATTGTGCAGATATATGCCTGCGTTTTAACCAAAATCTAGTCATCAGCTTTTTTTGCAGAAAACTCGCTGTGATCCCGGCCTAATTTAATTTATTTAATTGTGCAAAGATAAACATGTAAGAAACAGTTTTCTGGTTCAAACTAGAGAATTGTGAAGTTAAATATGGCATTGTTTTTATTATGAAAATAGACTTGTCTAAACATTTCTAAACTATGACAAAAAATGATTGTAAAACTATCTGATGGCTGGATAAAGAAATCCAAATTTATTAAATCCTTGTCTTAAGTGGCTCAAAAAATGTAAAGTACCACATAGGAATTAGAGGTATACCCTTTGTCATGAACTTAAAGCACAGATGCTATTTAATCTTGACTTAATTGTCTGAAAGTTCAACGCAATTGCACATAAAGTAGGTTAACAGTACTTTTGTTTTTAAGGAGAAGTGTTATAATCAAGAAACCACATAACTTCCTGTTTATGTATTTTAGTAGTAATTATGGGTATTAAGGTAATCCCTGCTTAATAATAATATTTATCAGTTAATCATTCTACTTAATCACCCTGTTTATTACAAATATATGACACATTGATAATTAGCAACAGTTAATCATATCATAAGCCTAAAGTATTCAGGAGCCAAAAAACATGAATTAATAATAGTTAAGTAATTGTAGCACAAGTACAGACAAAATATTCTGTGGTAGAGAATTCTATATGACTCACTCTTTTATTTCATGTGGTCCTATTTAGCAAGTTTTTTTAAAAAGTGTATTTGTCCAGAATATTACATTTAATAAGAAGCGTTTAAAATAAAAGAAAACTTTCACCAGCACATACTTATGAATAAACAATGAAAAATGTTGTCAATGAACTCAGGAAAAGTAGACTTTTGTAGACGCCTGCATTTTACTATATAAAATTGAATTTCGTCATTACCAGTTTATCTCGAAGAGAAACCGTCATATACAGAGAGGCCAAATTTGTACCTGTCATGCATATAAATATGTACAGAAAGCACTTGGCAGATTAAGATGAAGGCCATTTTTAATAACTTCTATTTGTTTTTTTATATCCTGAATCATTTATTAGGTTGGGGGATGCTTCATGCAAATATATCTCAAAAATCATTTTTTTTTCTGCCTGAGTTATTTAAATCCAGTCATGGCGAAAGTTTGAAGATGAAGATGGTAACCATTTGTCAGTAACTAAAAATGCATAATATTTGTTTTGATAAGTTTTAGAACATCATTGTTAACAGTAAACAATAGATATAAAGAGATAATTCACTTTAAAGGTAATGGCACACTTTGTGTTTAGATGTCAGTGTTCATAGACATAGGGCGGTATTTAATAAAGTTGGAAAGACCGGTACTGGTCTTTCCGACTTTACTGCAGTCCCGATTTCCATATTATGGAAATCGGTATTTTTCAATTTCCATAATGTGGAAATTGGGTACTTGTACCGAAAAAATCCGTAGCCATTTAAATTAATGGCTACAGATCGGTACAAATACCAGATTTCCATATTATGGAAATCGAGAAACACTGATTTCCATAATATGGAAATCGGGACTGCACTTAATAAGCCTGAAAAGACTCCGGTGGAGTCTTTTTGGGCTTAATAAATACAGCCCACTGAGAACAAATCCCAGCCACAGCCCATAGAGCTGAACAAGTTACTTTGAAAAGCATAGCAATTTTTCCAGAAGTGTTTTACTCCAAAATCATCTATGATTTTCTTGCAGTAAATACTATTTAGAATACTCATAACGCGTGCTTTACTTGTGCAACTCTATGGGCTACAACATGGGATTTTTTGGATGTTTTAATGCAGGTTTCACTGCTGACCCAAAAAACTCATAGAGCCTCATAGTCAAAAGTCTTAATAGTCATGTAGAACTATGAATTAACATCTATTCGCCACTTCCCCATGTTCGCTTATTGAATAAACTCTGAGAAGTGGAGAATACGCTTCCAATTCAGAAATCTAGGATAGTCATCAACTTACAGAGCTCTTTGCATCTCTTTGCGTGCGCATGCACAGGTACTTGTACTATTGACTAAGCGGAGGAGTGTGTTGAAGGTGCCAGTGCAACTAGGTGAACTGCTCCAAATTCACCTATTTGACTTCGTCATTTCAAAGTGGCAAATTGGGAGGGTTGATGGCAGGGCTCCAGTGTTGCGGAAGGCGACTATTCATTCAAAGTGGTGAACTGGGGGGTTGATGGCAGGGCTCCAGTGTTGCGGAAGGCAACTATTCATTCAAAAGTGACAATGGGGACTGCGATTAAATGACAACATGACTTAGGGTCAAGGTGACATTAAAAATAGATAGAATATTCCCAGAATACAGTTAGTGGGATATGATGAGACTGACGTCACTACATTTCACTTGCTGAATTCACCTCATTCCGCATGACTTCACATCCTTGGTGATGCGACTCGAATTGTAGCAAAGTGAATTTGACTGGTAAATTCACCCTTTTGACAATGAGGCCCAGTGTGTCATTGCCCTAAGGATAGCTGTGATAGAGACAGGATCCCATTTATAAATAAAAAATAAATGAAAAATGATGAAACTGTGCTTCATTGTTTGTAAAGCAGAACACAACATCCTTTTCTTGTGATCTGCCTCAGATCAAGTGACAATAACAGGGCACACAGTATGGCTGAACTGGATGTGTCTATTTGCACATTATTCCCACCACTGATGGTCCAGAAGCTTAAAAACATCCTAACGGTAAGGGAAAAAAAGAAACAAAAATTTGTGCTACAGACATTCCCAACATTCCCTAATTTCTTCATGGTGAGAAAAGAAAAACATTTTTTATCAATGTCCTTTTTTCTGCAGAAATATTCTACTTCATGTCAACTGAACCAGAGATCTTCATTAATCACAATATCCACAGTTACAAACAATCCTTTTCAGTTGGTTAGTTGGTTCAGTGATGATTACATATATGCTTGGCTGTGAGCCATGTTCATGGAATTGCACAGTGCAGGAGAATCACAGCAGCCATCATGCTTACATTGAATCTTCTATACAATATGTTAAAATCCACTTGTACCACTTTATCACTTGTTTATCTAATTGCATGCTTCTCCATTTTGTGCTAAGCGAGTAGAAATTTAATATCTATGCAAAATAAAATAATCAGGACAGAAAATTATAAAATAGAAATTTCCTCACCTGGCAATCCTAAAATTGTGAGGTATGAGCGGCACTCAGTGAATCCAGAACTTTCTCTTACACAGGACAGCCACAGACCCTGGTAATTAAAAACAGCTGTTACTGGATTATTGTAAAGGTCTTGAACACTCCACTGATTCATTACAGTCGCTGCTATTATTCCAGCCACCCCTATAGCTGAGATCAAAAATCCCAGAGATTGGATCATTGTTACAGCCATAATGGCAGTCTGAGGTTTCAGAGACTAGAGTCGGCTAGAAAATATAGTATCTGCGTTCTTTGGATGCAGTAATTTTACTCCTGAAGCAAAATATATGTCATGTATTGGATAGGCCAGAAGTTTATACCAAGGTACCGCCCAAGGCCTAATCTGATGCTGCCAGATAAGCATTGCTCTCTGTACCAGGAGCCTTTTGTTCCGTAAAATGCTACATGTTTACCCAGCAAATTGTCTCCTTTTCCACTCCCTGTCATGTTCATGACTAACAGTTGTGGGCTGAATGTGAATATGACAGAAATGTTAAAGGGGGATGTGTAGAACTTAGGTATGCTTAAGCCAACCATTGTACTGGTGGGTCCAGTCCCAATGACTGAGGTTAACAATTGTAAAGAAACTTTAGATTCCAATAAATATGATACAATGAAAATGATTATTAAAAGACTACTGCACCACCCTGTCAGTGATGACTTCTATAATGAATAATTAGGTTGTTTGCAGTGTTGTCTGGTGTCTACAATCTGAAATTGAAAAAAAAATCCTCAACTGACACTTTGGGCGAAAGTTATTAAGCCCGTAAAGACTCTATTGGAGTCTTTGTGGGCTTAATCAGGCAAGAATTCTCGCGAGAGCATCAGGTGGGATCTCCATTGCACTTCTCCGCAATCGAGATCTTTCGCCCGAAAGTTTTGTAGCCATAGGACTTATGGCTACCTTTCGGGTGAAAGATCTCGATTGCGGAGAAGCGCAATTGAGATC
>JAKJJM010072480.1:0-12630 GCA_021901965.1 Pipa carvalhoi
CTCTGTGGATCGCGGGGGGGGGGGGTCGGACTTCTCCTTGCCTTCTGCTGTTGTTTCAAATCTATCGCTATCCCTGACTGCTTTGTATTCTCTTCCTTTGAGGTTCATGCTGTAAAACTTTTCTATCCCTTATCTTTTCGGGTTGCTGTTATATACAGGCTACCTTCACCTGCCGCTTTTCTCTCTGACTTTGACTCCTGGCTTGCCATTTTCCTCTCTAATGATATCCCTGCGCTCATTATGGGGGACTTTAACTGTCACATTGATGTCCCCTCTCTATCTTGGCCTTCTCATTTTCTCCATTTAACTTCCTCTTTTGCCCTTCACCAGTGGAATAACTCTAGCACCCATAGGGATGGCCACTTTCTAGATCTGGTTTTTACTAAAAATGCTTCTCTTTCCGCTCTTAATATCACCCCTTTCCCTCCCTCAGATCATCACCTTCTTAACTTTTCTATCTCATACTCTCCACCTCCTCCACCCCCTAAAATATTTACTCGCAATACGCGTGCCAAGCCTTTGCTACTTCTCTCTCCTCCAATCTACCCACATACCTGCCCTCATCTGACCCTGATGAGCTGGCTACTTCCTATAACACCATTTTATCTACTGCTATTGACTCATTTGCCCCCCTGCAGCCTAAACCGACCCGTTTTAACAATCCTCGCCCCTGGCTGAATTCAGAAACACGTTTTATTAGATCCTGCACGCATTGTGCAGAGCGCATGTGGAGGAAATCCCGCTCCTAAGCTCACTTTCTGCATTATAGGTTTTTGCTCTCGTGACCCAACTCCTCTCTCCCTAGCCAAACAATCCTATTACAGAACACTCATATACCAGAACAAATCCAATCCCCATTGTCTGTTCTCCGTTTTTAACACCCTTCTACGACCCTTGCCCTCAGTCACGCAAACCTCTCCTCACTCCCCACAAGATTTTGCTGACTAATTTAGAAATAAAATCGATAATATCCACACATCTCCAACACTGCTAAATCGCGTTGATTTTTCCTTCACAACATTGCCGAGATCCGCCCCTTCCTCTCTCACTCCACTGCTAACACTCTAATGCATGCTCTTGTCCTATCCCACTTGCACTATTGCAATGTTCTTCTATCTGACCTTCCAGCTTCCTGTCTTTCCCCACTCCAGTCTATTCTTAACTGTGCTTCCAGAATTCTCTCCCTTTCTCTCCCAGAAGGGACAGCCTTTCACCCTATCCCTCTCTGCTCCTTGGCTCCCCGTGAACAAACAAATCATTTACAGTGTTCTCCTTTTGACAATTAAGGCACTTCACTCTGCTGCCCCCCCTACATTATCTCACTCGTATGCCCATGCATTTCTCGATGTCAACTGTGCTCCTCCCAAAGTAACCAGCTTTACATGCCACACACCAAGACTGCCCTCTCTCGTCTCAAACCCTTTTTTCTCTCTGCCCCACACATCTGGAATACTATGTCCCTTTATCTTCACCAGGAACATTCCCTCTGTACTTTTAAAACCAAACTGAAATCCTACCTTCTGGAGCACTAGCATTGATATTGATCACTGACTTTTATGTATATATTTTATTGTATCTTTATTTAGTAATTTATGTTTAATATTTGTATTTATTGACCTGTGTTTCGCATATTGGTACAGCTCTTATTACACTCTTATCTGTATATGTAATGTTTTCCTCCCATTTAGACTGTAAGCTCTACGGTGCAGGGACCTCCAACCTTATGTGTCACCCACAACCTAGCACTTAAGTGAACTATCCTTGTGGTACTATACTTGTATTGTTTATTGCACTTTTCCCATGTCTGTATTGTTTTTGTGCTATTAAACTATACAGCGCTGCGTAAATTTGTGGCGCTTTATAAATAAATTATACATACATACATATAATCTGCCTGACCTAATTTGCCACTTTGAAAGACTTTGCTGCTTGCTAAATAGGTGAATTACGCACATGCAAATTAATGTGAAGAGCTCCTTAAGTCCACTACCTTTAGAAGTATCCAAGTTGCTTACATATTCACCGCATCACAGAGTTTGCTCAATACACAATATTGGGAAGTGGCGAACAGATGAGAATTCAGACCATTACACAACTATTTGGGCTTAACCCCGTGTGGGTATTTGAAGTCTAAGGGTGAAATTTATGAAAATTGAAAAGGTTGATTTCGACCTTTTTGAGTTTTATCAAAGCTAAAAATGGGTCCCGATCAAAAAATATTGATCAATATTTTTCAATCGATTTTCTCCAATTGAAACTTTTTGATCAATATTTTTAGATCTGTTAACGATGGAAAAGTACCATAAGCATTTTTAGCATCGATAAAACTCGAAAAGGTTGAAATCGATCTTTTCGAGTTCTATAAATTTCCCCCTAAAAGACAAAAAAGAGAGTTAAAATAAACTAATACTACAGTGCATGCTTCTACCTTCAAGGGCTAAGGGAAACTAAAACTGAAATAACTAAATATGTTCAATTATGAAATCATATATCAAAGAAAAATATAGCCTGGATCTTTTACTGTGCCACATCTATAAACTGCTATTCAAAAGATACATGCTGACCTAGGGGAGTAAAATAGAAGATATTAACAAGCTTAAAACTCATATCACGCTGGCTGCTGAGCACTGATATGCTCTGAAGGAAAATGTTCAATTTCCACCATAAAAGTTCATAATCAACCAATAATGGCTTTGACTTAATCAGCACTGTGAACAGCAACTTGAGGTGGACCCATGTCACATCAGAGGGAACTTATAAAAGCCTAGCAGAGCTGCTCTTTTCATCCTTCAATTGCACCATGAATGGGCAGAGTTATTAGAATTTCGCAAACACAGCAGCAGTTAAAGATGTGTTTAGGGAAAAGGAAGAGACACAACATAATTTACACAAATGTAAAATGACCGCTGTGATATACTGCATTAATTGCCCATAGCAGGTACAAGATTGCAGGAAAGTAGCTTAAAGAAAGTTAGGAAGCCATACCTTAAGACCTAAGGGGAAGTGAAAGTCGTCAGCATGGAATTTATTCTTAACGGAGAACTAAAGTTAGGAATAAAAAGGAGGCACCTAAAATGATACCTTAGTCTAAGCTGAAACATGGTAATGAAAGCTTGAACTGTGATGAAATCTCTATAAATACGTGGCGTCTCAAAGTCAATGAAAGAACAATAGATTGCACCTGTGGTGAACCACTAGTGTCCAGAACCAAATAGTGTCCAATAAGGTATATGCGCTTGGATCCACAAAAGGCAGATTGTCCAGATGCCTTCAAAGAAATGCTAATAATAGTCTCGATGAAACCAAAAACTGTGACAGCGCAAAAAATAAACAAAAACAAGGGAAAGTTCCCCTAGTGCATTATCCTCTAGTGCAAAATAAGTGGTGTAACAAATAATTGTGATAAGTGCGGCGTTATAATATTAACCACAGTGCAACAAAATGTGACAAATCACATAAATTCCGTGTGGTGATGTAAGTGAAAACCACTGCTGGTGGCAAAAAAGGAGACCGTGTCCCCCTCAGGGGAAAGAACTCACCAGATTTATGTGGAGAGTTGGCACTTATAATGAATTGAAACTCTTGGTTCTAGGTCATCTCATGACGATACTGTACTGTATGGGCTTAAAACAAAGACATATCCATAGTGACCTGATTAAAGACTTTGTTTTGGAAGCATTTTTATGATCTCATGTTTGTGAGTACCTTTTTATGTATTAAAGTTTGTCATTCCATTTACTGAGTTGTACTATGGATATTTCTTTGTTTTGATCCCATACAGTACAGTATCTTCATGAGATGACTTAGATTTGTGATTTGTCACACTTTGTTGCACTGTGGTTAATATTATAACACCGCACTTTTCACAATTATTTGTTACACCACTTATTTTGCAGTAGAGGATAGTGCACTAGGGAACTTTCCCTTGTTTTTGTTTATTTTTTGTGCTGTCACAGTTTTTGGTTTCATCGAGACCATCATCAGCACAGCTTGAACTGTATTGTCATTGACATGCATAGAGGCAGACTTCACAGCACTTGCACAGGTACAGGAGCCAGTGCAAAGCTTCGCCCACTTATGCAAAAGAGCAAACATGTCCTCATGCTCATTGCGCTTGTTATTTTTTGCCGGTGAGAGGAGCAATCTCATTGGGGTGCAATGAGCATGATAATGTATACGCTCGTTTGCACCGTCGATTTGACTAGGTGGGTGGAGCTTCCTGCTGGCTTCCTGTACCCTCCTAAGCACTGTGAAGTCTGCCTCCATGCAGGCATTTGACAGCTGTCATTGCCATGTTTCAGCTTAAACTAAGGTATCGTTTTAGGGGACTCCTTTTTTATTTATAACTTTAGTTGTCCTTTAAAGGACCAGAAACATCAGAAAAATAAAATTTCTATTTGATTTGGCATGGAAATTATTCCTGTACAGTACCTGTAAAAATGTAAATTATATACAGTACATATGCATTGCTACACTATACCATGCGTTGTCAGGTGTAGTCAGTTGAACAATAGCAAGATTTGTAGTGATGCAAATTCAGCCAAGCAAAGTGAAGTGGCATTTTTCCCATGAATCCCATGGATCTTTTTAGAGGAGAATATGTCACTCTAACTATCTTTCAGACTAGGCCCAATTTAGTTGGTCTTTAATTAACCTATATAGTATGTTTAATTTTTTGGATTGTGAATTTTGTTTTGCATTGCAGATGAAGTCCAGGATGGAACTGAAACCAGTGTACTAACCACTGAGTCACCACACTGTTAGTTTGTGATGTCTCTTTCTTTCTCACGGCTGCTTGCCTCCAGCTTGAACTTTCTGGGGAACTTCATGAATATGTATTGTCTAAAGTTTCATAAAGAACAACAGGACTAGGAAGGGTTTGTTTACCTAACTATAAAAGATGTCTGCAAATCTCAAAAAAGAACAACAAACTCAAAATGATACAAATCAGCTATTCAGATTCAAATATTGTATTTTTACCAGTGCTGTGTAGGAATAACTGCTATGCTAATCCCAATAGTAACTGGTCTTTTAATACTACATGCTGGCAAATGGGGTGCAGACATGTAATAACACTGCCTAGTGTTACAGATTAAAAGGTGGGACAGAGGATTGTCATTAAGACTATTGATTAGTGGAAGTGGAGCTTACAGGGAAATGTTTGCTGAGACTAAACAATAGGCAGATGGATTTGGAATATGATGTAGGTATCTGATGAAAAGTCATGCAGATGGAGAGTGGAAGCGCTGGAGAAAAATGAAATAAAAAGAACACAGGAGCTACCCAGGTGTGATACCAGATGGACAAAACGCAAAGCAACTAAACACAAACAAAACAAAACAAAAACAAAAAAAAAGGGAGGGAAAAGTGGAGGATGTGGGAAGGCTCACCAGATCAATGATATTAGTGCTCTTATAATAAGTGAGGTAGCTGGTGGAGGTAACGATGGTGATGGAGACAAGAGCTCTGTCCCAGTGCAGTGCTGAGCTGTGAAGAAGTGTCATAGACGACATTGTAAGGTCAACACGCTGCTTAACCAGTTAGCACTTGTTGGATTATCATTTACTGGAGCCATTGGATTAACATTCCTTATGTTGGGATGTGCTTTGGAATCCTATAACACAGAACAAGAAGGGTGCCATTCTCTTGCATCTCATCCACTGCATATTCATCTTAAAGCGGTACTACCCTATTATTTAAAGACATCGTGATCCATTGCAACTGTGCAGAAAAATATTATTGGTCTTCATTAACCTCATCAAGATCCCTCTATATCATCTTTAAAGCTGTATTGCCAGCCTTATCCAGTGAGTGCATTATTCTAAGGGGGGGACACACAGCCTCTATCACCATCGTGACCTCCATCAATGATATTGGTGCTCACTTATTATAAGAGCACTAATATCATCAATCTAGTGAGCCTTCCCACATCCCCCACTTTTCCCTCTTTTTTTTTTTGTTTGTGTTTAGTTGCTTTGCATTTTGTCCATCTGGTATCACACTAGGGTAGCTCCTGTTTTATTTATTTTATTTTTTCTCCAGCGCTTCCACTCTCCATCTGCATGACTTTTCATCAGATACCTGCATCGTATTTCTACTAAGGTATCCCGGCAGAATACCTTCCTGTGGTTTAGCGCTCCTTTGAAACAAACAGCACTATTCGGACTTTGATTATATTTATTTATTTTATTTCATTATATTATTTGTATCTTTTATGTTAATCATTTTGTATTTTGTTTGTATGTTGAATTGTGTATAACTTTTTATTATCACCATACTATCATCTAGCATCTTCCGTGGCGCTATACGTTTGACCAGTTACTCTCCTCTCTGGTCATCTCCCACCAGATGGATTTGGAAGATCATCAAGAGTATTACACAAGTGGCAGGCAAACAACCAATGGAAAGATAGAATGGAGACGCAGCATTTGAACAGGCAAAAGGAGGACAATGACAGTGACATTAACTGGTAAATAAGATTGCTAATCAAAGCTAAAAACGATCCATTAATATGGAAGCAATTTTAAATGTATGCAAAAGTGGATGGTTTTGCCAAAGCAGCTTTAAAATGCAATAACGAGGGTGTAGTTCATGTTTTGATAAAATATGTTAATCTATTATTCGACCTGCCTTTTGCATTAATATTATTACAAGTGACGTTTTCATTTTCACAGCATAATATGCCATTAATACTGCCTCCTTTACCATTATTATCAGTTTCTAGTTGCAATTTAGAATGATTTTGGAAAGTCAGAAGCTTCCCCGATCTAATACGTTTCTCTTGCCCAGATTATTTATAGAAGCTTGCACAACCAGAGTAATTGAGATAGTGTGAAAATGATATTTCTTACTATGCTGTGTTCTATTAAACAAGCATAAGAAATCTGATATAAATTGAATGCATGTGGGTCCGTGGTTTACTGTCCTTTTAATCTGCTGTTAATAAGTATATTTTACCAGTTTCTTCTTCTTCTATATTTTTATTAACTGGGTATGTTCTCTATCAGCTTCTGTTTTTTTTTTTTTTGAATCCAGTCTATTCTCAGATTGTGAATGTAACTAATATTGATATTATTCAGAAACATGTTATATTATCTAAATTGGTGATAACACAGTAGGATAATGAGATGCCCATTAAGTCTTTTTGCTGTAGCCCTTATCTTAATACATTTCCATGGAAACAAGCAGTCCAGTGGAACTGAGAACACAACCAATATCACAGGCTATTGGCCTAGATTCTTGACTTTAATAAGCATTTGAGTTAATGCTGTGTTATTTTTTAAAGGTGTTTTGTTAAGTTACAGATGAAGATCCTGTAGAAGCATTACTTTATCTTATAATATTTGTTATGCTTGAATATGTGATGTGGGAAAGGCATTAACCTTATGTTAGGATTTTGGAAAATATAGAACAATTCAATATTTGCAGCATCCAGAGTTAAACGTTAGTGTTGATGGTTCATTTCATGTACTTCTCAGTGGTAAAGCTTCTTGTTACAGGCAGAAATATAACAAGGATTATTTATTTTATATAACAGAATTATATATTAAATTACCCTACTGAAAGCTGCTACAGATCCATAACAAAACAAAAACACATATCTGCAATACAAACCAGCATCAAAGCAGTTATGCAATGACCATGATTTAGTAGGGAAAATATTAAAATAGGGAGTTAAAAATAAACACCATTGCATACACAAATCCACTAAACTGTAGTGGAGGTTACTATGGGCTGTGCTGAACTTGAGTGCTGGGGCCCATAAGGAAACAAGAGATTAGGGGCCCAATAATCAATATATATTTTTTTGTCTCTTCAGTCCATATGATTTCCTTGTACCCTACCTCTTTTTAGTCTCCAAACCATTACCCTCAGAAATACGCTATAATTGTGCAGTGTTACATTCTAGGTAGGCCCACTGAAGCCTTAGCCCACCAGGACATAGGGGGCTCTTCTGGTGGGCACAGTATGACACTGATCATGGCTAGTAAATGCTAAAAAAATATATATATATATATGAAAAAGACAATTTGTCAAGTTAATTTTCTATTCTTCTAAATAACTTGGTAGATTTACTTATGTATCAAATGTTCCCATTTAAATTTGACCTGTTATAAAATAAGAACAAAGAAAAAAATCTATGTAAGCAGAGGACAGGGTGTTGAACATATACACTCTACTAATGATTTAGCTCATTGAGTAACTTTAAAATGTTTTGGGTGGGACCTTGTAAAGTGGGAATAGCCAAATATTCTTTCCACTACAATATAAGTGGCAGACACTACCTTCATACCGATGTCTGAATTCTGCTATGTCAGCATTATGCTGGTGTAGTTCACATGTGATAGGACCTGAGAATTTACAAAAGTTTAAATTTATAGTTTATATCTCCAGGTCAATAAGGCCCTTATTCCTAGTAATTTAAATGATCTTATCACCCTCTTCCATCAATCCATTATTCCAAATATGAAGTTTTAATCAGATTCCCTTGTTAAATTTAACATGAATTAACCTGCTTTCTGTTTGTTCCTTGTATATCTTCTTTTGAATACTATCCAAATCATCATGATGGTGCTGTCCAGTGTTTTCTATAATTATGTTGATTGAAGGTGATTATATTTTACACCACATATTGCAGACAAGTCCTACCTTAATAATGTCATACAAAATAAACATATTGGAGTTTTGGATGCCATCACAAATCATGGGACCCCTCACAATACATGGGGTCCCCAATATTTGTATTTATTAACTTGCCCCAGTTTCACTGCAAACTGTCCAGCTACAATGATCACTGCAATTTGTCAGTACCTACAAGTCCACAGGTTATTCGCTGGCTGGACCATCTACAACAATATTCCATTAGTGACTTTGAAGCTAGAGGTTACAAAATCATAACCAGGCTTTAGTTAAATAGCATTTCTACTTTTTTTCTTTTGCTTAATAACCTTTCTTTCCTATTTTATCTCCCTATATTGCCTTTTTCTTCTTCTTTTTAACTTTTTTCTCCTTTCTATAGTATTTTATTTGCATTTTCTTTCCCCATCTGTCTCTCTTCATTCTATTGTCACCTGCAACTGTTTTCTAATGTATTCCCTTTAAAGTGCTTTCTGGTTACTGTCTTTTATTCTTCCATTTTTGTGTTTCTTTTCACTCTTATATTCTTTTTTTTTTCTTTTTCCTTGAGTCTTCCAGTTCTTTCTACCCTTTCATTTTCCCCCATTTCCTATTTTTTACACATCAGTCTCCATCTTCTTTTTACTTTTGCCTTTCTTCCCTCCCAGGTCCTATTTTCCACTGCTCATTGAATGGCTTCATTTTGTGCTTTGCGAAAGTGCACAAATTACATGTTACTACCTATACTTGTGATAGTATAGCACATAGCACTGTCCTGAAAACATACATGCAGTGACTGTGAAAGAATCTAAGCTATAATAAAGCATGATAAATTGTTTTTATTACAATATTAGTAATCATTATAGAAGTTTTTGGATGGATCTGGGACTCTAGATGATCACTACAAAACAATGAATTCTTTACAAAACTATGTAAAATTTTACACAGCCATAGGCTGGACTGATTTTATTTAGAGCAATCAGATTGCCTTCAGTGTGAGAAGACCCATCATTTTCTGAGGAACTATGTTCTTGCAGGACCTACTATACTTCTCAACCCACCTAACCTAGTTCTTCTTTCACTGCTGCAGCTTAAATAGGTACCAACGTGCACTATATTGTAACTGATGGGCAACTTATGGGGTCTACTGCTCAATATGCAGTAACTGGTTACTAGGCAGGCTGATGAGCAGTGTAACTTATGGGTAGATGTCAGGTATTAACAAATACACAATAGGCATTTGCTTATATTATGTTATTTTACTATTGTCTGCTAAGGGCACATCTATTAGTGTATAAAAAGACATATGTGTAGCCATTAGAGCAAAATGTAAGGCCTATTTGGTCACAATGAAGAAATATTAGTTTCGTTAGCAAAGAACAATCATCAGGACCCTCCTGAGATTATATATTTCTGTGAAGTAAAACTTTGACTTTTTTGGGCCTCCACCTTGGTTGTGGTAGGACCCACTACAATCAAGTTTTTTTTTGTTTTTTTTTTAAGTCAAGATCAGCTGTATAAGGGGGAGCACCCCAACAAGGATTGTTCTGGACCCAGGTGTTCAAGTGTTCTGGCTCTGCGGAATATTCAAAACAATGATTGAAGTTAATAAGTAGCAGATGCCTGGAAACCATACCTTGAGGGGATGGTGGCCTAGCTTAGACATTCCTGCTGCAAAGGTTCAGTGCACTAGGCCAATGAGGAAACTGCTGAGAGTGTCATCTGTGGGTAACTATTAACTGTAACTGTACGGTCATTGTTGTACAGTTTGTCTTATTAAATGCAACTTGCTAAAATACTTTTCTCTGTTTAAGTGAACTGTTTTCACATTTTGAGCAAGAAACAACTAGCACCCTGCGTATCTGTATTAACTACTGGTTCCCCTGTGCCACTACTGTGCAAACCTCTAAATGTTATAGTGGCTTACACCTGGGCATGGAAGTGTAACTTTAAGGGGATTAGAGCCCCCATTAGAATACGGTTACATATTCAATAATAAACAGACAAAACGGTCTTATACTTACCAATTGTACTTATATACCTTATTAAATGTTCAGTTTTGTACTGTACATGACTTTGATTTCTGCTGTTCTTTCCCAAGACCACCTCTTCACTATTTACTTCTATAGTTTAAGATTCAAAATCAGTATAAAAGTATCAATAATATCAGAAGAAGAGAATTGCTATTTGTATTGGCACAGCAGTTTTCCCTATGCTTTACTGGTAAAAGCTGGAGCTGAATTCCTTATTTGTATTGGTTTGTGTTGTCTCTCTCTGCTGATTGCAGACAGATTGGGCTTTCTGGGGTACTTCATGAATATGTATTATATAAAGTCCCATAGGAAACAATAGGACTAAGCAGATGTTCGTTTACTTAACAGATAAAAAAATACAAATCAGGATAACTTTTTTTACCAGTACCATATTAATCCAAATGGGATTTCTTCTTTTTCCCATGTCACTGGTCCTTTGAAAACAGGTTAACACATCCAGCACATGAATGATTGTAACATGCCCTTTTCTCTAGAAGTAACCAGAACACTCATTTTGTCTTAGATGCATTTTGTACAATTCCTTTAGCTTGTCTTGTCTGAAAGAAGTGAATGTAAACTGAGTCCAATACTCTAAACAGACTGCTGTGGTTAATGTAGAAAAACATCTGTCATTGTGAACAATGAAAAATGATTTTCTTTTTCTGGTCAGAATATCAAAGCCTCACCTAAGGAAATGTATCCATAATAACAATACAAAGAAATACCAAAGGTGACATGTCAGTAAGACAAGACTATTGTAAAAAAAAAAAACAAGTCCAATGTTTATTGCTCTGCTGAATCCCTGTAATTTTAGTTATATCCATAAGAATCATTTCACAGAATGTTCTCTTTATTTTAATACATTTCTATGCCAATAACCATTACTCCTTTTGTGTGTTATTCACTCAGATGGAAAGGCTGCTGAAATGAAGTAATGTGTCATCTACTGTAAATGTTCAAATCTTATGGGAGTAAACATTAAATATTAAATGGGTTATAAATGACTTAAATAATATTGGTTATGTGATATATTTCTAATTGCAATACAATATGGCCCCCTTTTTATAGCTCGGTATAAGATTAATCTTACTGCACACTTTATCACCCTGCATTACAGAAAACTATTCAACTAAATCCTGTTTAGAGCAAAACAATAAAAAAACAAAACATAATATTTACCACAGTGCATGAATATAGCTGTGTTGAATTAGTGCTTTTATTTGAATATTATTTACCAAAAAGTCAGGGGAGAGGGGTTATTTACATGTTAATCCTGCACTGCTGCTAAGTTAACCTTTGACTTCATTCATTTAAAATGCAGATCAGTTGCTTATAACAAAATGAAATCCCAAGAAGTTCAGAAGTTGTGGTGACCTATGAGCTGAGTGGCTTATTGATTCTCTTAGTATGGCAGACCAGGATAGGCTAGTCACAATCTATAGATATGAAGCTACGTGAGTTAACAAGAAAATGGCCTTCTTAGGTTGGTCAGATGAGGTACAATACTACCAAACTTTAAAAGGTGCTACAATTAAAGAAGAACTATAGTGCCAATATAACTGCCCACATACTTATAAAACTCATTTATACTAAGCCAATTGCTACCACAAATAGTTAAAAAAAAAAAAGGTTAGGGAAGGGTTAATTCTTGCTGTCAGCTTGATTTATACAGTTCTAACGGAGCTGACATTTTGTTCCTCTCTCACTCCCCCTCCCCTTTCTCTCTTGCCGAAGCTACTGATTTCTATTGGTGTAATCAGTGTGTTGACCTTTTGGCCTCACAGGGAAGCAGGAGATTTACAGATTAGATAACTTGTACGCAGCCTCACCATTTACCGTTAGCCCACATTAGACACAGTAGACTACGTCACATTCCAATTAGACAAAAAATGTCTGCCTAGTACGGGAGCTTATCAGTGCTCTGTAATTAATTATCCAGCTTCAGATGAAACAACTACTGGGATGAATGGGTTCTCACTAA
>JAKJJM010072516.1:0-10293 GCA_021901965.1 Pipa carvalhoi
ATATATATGTGTGTATATATATATATATATATATATATATATATATATATATATATATATATATATTAATTATACAAATATACAGTGCAGTGCAGTGCAGTGTATGGGGATTGTCATGAGTATAATATACAGTGCAGTACAGTGTATAGGGATTGTCATGAGTATAATATACAGTGCAGTACAGTGTGTGGGGATTGTCATGAGTATAATATACAGTGCAGTGCAGTACAGTGTATGGGGATTGTCATGAGCCACTAAGAGTGTTTGGCAACAGTTGAATACTGAACCTGCCTGTGTGTTTTTATTCATATTTTTCCCATTTTTACTGCCTGTTTTCTTAACGTTGTTTTTCGTCCTACTTTACTGGGTCATGCGTTAAGATGCTTTGGTCACTACTGCTACTCTGCAGCTTGGGACAGATAATGGAACAGTCACTGCTTTATTCCTCTAAGGTACAATAAACTATAGACGACATAACTCCTGTGTTTGTAGGACTTACTGTGCGTAAAGTGAATATGGCGCCCCTGTGACTCATGTTTCTCACGGTATGTTACCCTACAGAGTGCTTCATTCTCATATCCCCCTTTCCCTTACCCTCCTGTGTCTTGGACACCAGAAACATAATATATTTTTACCAGCCATGAAAAGCTTGCTTTTATTCCACAGCGTAGGGCAGTGTAACTGGGATATAACAAGATAAAATAGGTATAGAGTTAACTGCAGGGAAATCGCTGGACCAAGGAATAACAGTAAATCAAAATCATTTTTGTTTAGGGATATTGAAATATATTAAAAAAAAAAAGTATTGACTTCCCATCTTCTTTAAATGGTGTGCCGGAAATGTGCGTTGTACCTTATTCGCCCCTATGAATGAAGCTTCATACTAAACTACCTTTATTTGATTGTCCTCATTGTCACAGAAAGTAGGACAGTCCCTAACCGTTACGGATTCCTACCATAGAGCCATTCACTTGTGTCCACAACTGGAACTTTACTCGGTTTCACCGGAACACTAGTTTACAATAAACCTCTCAGGTTACTTTCTTCTTCACCATAGGCAATAATGAGACTATTTGCAATTAGCTCAGTTACAAAGCAACCACTTTGTCAGCAACACCATATGTCCCACCCTGCTGGCAGTGAGGTCACTAGCACCTGTCCACTGTTTTTTGATTGGCTGCCTACTTTATTCTGGTTGTCTGGCATCCATTAGGAAGCCTGGGATTATGTAACGGGCCAATGGGAGGATGGGGGACATTCCTTCTGGGATGCGTACCTAGAACCAAATCTGAGACGCTTGGGAGGCATGAGTAAAACCTACGACCGCATCTGTTTTTATTCATAAACATGCAATGTATGGAAAAGATAAATAGTAGGGCGGAATTGGTAATCATCAAGCACTTTTCATTACAGTACATATCCTCAGTAAAGTACTGTTTATGTCTGCTTTCAATTCATAAAAACCCTTCATTCTTTTTAATTAGTAGAAGCTCTTGTGTGATCATAAAGTTAGTTACAGGAAGGAAAAGAATAATTAAAGGAGAATAATGTAGCATTCCCTACATCAGCAAATGTAGCACCGGAGAATAATATCCTAATTATTGCGATGCTTGGTGATACCTTTTTTATTGGACTAACAATCAGTTTAGATAGACAAGCTTCTAATTGTTAAATTCAGTATTGCTTGAGACTTAATAAAGGGAGGACAGACCTCTCTCGAAACCAACTGTTAGTCCAATAAAAAAGGTATCACCAAGTATTTCAATACGTGTTTTTTTTGCATCTGTGGATTAACTCGACCACTCAATAGTACTATACAGGGCCGTTCCTAGGGGCGGGCAGGGCGGGCAACCGCACGGGGCGCCGAGCAGATGGGAGCGCCGATGGGGGGTGGGTCGCTATCACTACCAACCGCTAGCACCACCACCCCCCCACTCGCACAAATTTTGCCGGGCGAGGGGCGCAAGTTTTAAACTCTCGCCCGGAGTGAAATTTAGCCTAGGAACGGCCCTGGTACTATAGCAAATATTATTGAACTTTAGAAGTCCAAGAAAGAGGACTTATGTATGCCGTTGTCTTTAGGTGCATGCAGCCGGATAGGATTCTATCAATGGGTTTCAACATTTTACAGTAGAGCCTCTTGTCTCTTATGAAATTTTAATGTATTAATAAGTTTGAACCAGTTATCTACTGTTATCAAGTCAAAATCAACTGTTATAAACAGTTTACAATTTGTAGAAACAAGAAGCAAAGAATATAAACAGTGTGCATTAATTCAGTGAAGTCATATTCTCCTTTGTTCTCTCTAGTGTGGACAGACCGTAATGTTGACTCAGCCTCAGAGAAACAGATGGACAACTTGTATCTAAAAGCTCTGGAGGGTTTTATCGCAGTGGTGACACAAGACGGAGACATGATTTTCTTGTCTGAAAACATCAATAAGTACATGGGTTTAACACAGGTAAGACACCATCAGATAAAATAGATAATAAGATGTCATCAGAGAAAATCACGGGTTACTGTAGACTAGTTATCTTTAACCTGTACCACTATATGGTATTCAGAACACACAAATTACTTATCCAGCACACAAAGGCCCAAGGTTAATGACTCAGATGTGTCCACTAACAGAATGACCTGTAATTGTGAGCCTGCATGGCAGTGCTGATTACAGCTCTCTGGATGATGTGGATCAACCATTCTCAGAATCTCCAAACAAAAGGCAACAACTCTTTTGGAGCCTTGCTTCCAATTAGACATCATTGTAAATATACATAGTGCATTTCTCAATGTGTACAGTGCCTCCTTTCACTTTATACGGTGCCTCCCCTCACTGTGTACAGTGCCTCCCCTCACTGTGTACAGTGTCTCCTTACCACTGTATTTTATCAATTCCTGACTGCTTATTATGTGATAAACCAGAAATATATTGATCATGACAGCCCCAGAAGTTGTTTATTTCCAAGGACCATTGGTATCTCCTGTCCCTCAATTTCTTTGAGCGGAATGGAGCCCTGTATCAATCCCTGGACAGTTTTCCCAGTGTATCTCAAAATTGTTTAATTTGTGCTTCTGTTTAACACACACTAGCATGCTTGCTACTGCAGCCTGAGGGAAATTCCTTTACAGACACTTAAAAACCTCACTCTATAATTTTCAAAGCCGTCGCTCATCGCTGCCCCATTACTTACTGACAGAAGCAAAACCGTCCTTCCAGCATAGAGGAAACCCTTGTCTTTCCACCTTTTGCAGTGCTGATTCTCAAACACCGACAAGATAATGTGTTCCGTCCTTGTTGTGCAATTTAAAATATGACATTTGGGAACCGGAACCATTCAGGGACCGAACAGCTAGCGCTAATATATTACATAAGAAATTAGATTAGTTTTTCCATGCATTACAGCTATATTTTTATATACTTATGCGCAATCCGAAATGTTTTTTTTTTGTTTCTTTCTAGGTTGAGTTAACAGGACACAGCATCTTTGACTTCACTCATCCGTGTGATCATGATGAGATTAGGGAAAATTTAAGCTTGAAAACAGGTATGGAATGTGTAAGGGACCCCTACAGAAGGCCGTAGGCCCTTTAAAATTGTGTGTTTATTATTATATGTTGTATTTAGCAGTTACTCGGGACAGACTAAAAATTATGCTGGTGTTTTATAAATGAATAATAATGTTTTGAAAAAAAAAAATGCTACTAATTTTTTTTTTTTTGTGTTTGGGGTAATAATCAACAGGATTCCTCTGGGAGGGCACTACACTCATCTCAGGTATTCCTAACTGGGTGAAAATAGACACCTCAGCTCCTAGAGACTATACTCCATGTCTCTATAGGGCTGTGCTGCCACTGTAAACCTAACTATACCGATGGTCATTGGAACACCCTCTCATGAAAACTATCGTAAAGTTGCCCATCTCCTAAACAGGATAGTTTTAGTAGTTCCATTAGGGTAAAGCTTTCTCCTTTTGGAGCTACAGCAGAAGTTTTAACTAACAACTAATGCGTTCTTAATAAATAACCACCTGAGAGGGCCAAGCATAGACATCCCCTCTCTAGACATTACTAACAGCAGCCAGATAAAGCATGTAGGGTTTACTGGCTAACAACCTGGAAGGGAATTAACTAGGAGAATGCTGCCAAGAGGGTAAACTTTGACCCAAAATTGTGTAACCTGTAATTCAGCTTTACTGATCCTCTAACCCTCTTATTGTGTCTGCAGTGTTCTGAGAGCTGTTTTGGGTTCACTGTGACAATACGCATTCCTTTCATACTTCACAAAATTATCTTGGTATTGTGGCAGCTGCCTTTAAGTGTCATTAGTCCATCAAACTGTACACTTGTAAAACTAGCTTTAATCATCACAGTTTTGCAAAAGCATTGTTATTTTTTTCTCCTGTGTCCTTGCAAACTGAAAGAGGACCGTTACTTACAAAAAGAACGTCAACAAAAAATAATGTCCAAAAATGCAGGCAAACGAATGGGCAGATGATCGCCTAGTGGTTAGGTTGGCCTACTGAGACATTTATTTATCTTTTACATTCTATTTCTCCGGTTCGTGGTAGAATATTACAGGCGCAATCACAGAAGACCAACACTACGCACGCAGATGTCCATAGACTGCTATTATAATGCGGTCAAAATCTCATTGAAACGATGAGAAATAGTTGCCAACACCTGCTACCAGTAAACCACTAGGCTTGAGTTGTTTCTTTTTTTTATCTAAATGTTAGACAACTCTTTCCGCCAACAGTTCCGATTGAAAAAATAACAAGTAACTATTAAAACGTGTATAAAGACTTCAGACTGGCGAATTGGCAGGCTGATGGCAAGGCTCCTCATCCTACTTCTATCCGACTGACTATGCCATACAATGGATCTGTGATCACCGCTGCCCGCTTGTTTGACAAGACTAGTTGCCGCTTAGTCAATAATGAGAAGTGAACCCGTGACTATTTTGGCGATGCGGCTCAAATTGTAGCAAAGTGAATTCAACAAGTGAATTCATCCTTTCATCTGTGAGGCCCTTAGAGTCCCAGTGAACTTTGCTAAGGAACCTATTGGATCGTAGCCACGTACTCGCAGCTGCTGTTCAGTATAATAGGGCCCACATAATGGAGTGTAAAACTTTATGAATTTAAAGTTAATTTATCCAGTATACTTATATTTTCTTTAGGTGTAGGTGCTGGAAAGAAGAATAAGGATACAAATACAGAACGGGATTTCTTTATGAGAATGAAATGTACTGTTACCAACAGAGGAAGGACTGTGAATCTAAAATCTGCCACGTGGAAGGTAAGGTCGCTGCCTGAATATCTCTGTTAATAGACTATAAGTATATGAAGGCTGTATGTCCATAAATGGATATTGCCTTTGGGACTTTGACACAGCAGACCCTGATTCAGATTTCTGCCATCAGCTCCTGCTTTAGAAATGAACTTAATATTACTTCTATACAAACTTGTTCAGTGTGACCAATGGGTTCTGTGTTCTCTGTTTATTTCTAGAAAGAACATTCTGTCCCATAAATGAAAAGTCCTTGTAAATCATACATCTTTTTCAGACATGTTAATGTTACTGCCTCATGTATGAGTTGTTCCCTCCAACCTTTGTTGGATGAAAAATCAGGTGAATTCATTAACTAACAATCCTTTACTGCTCTATAGTAACCCATAGCAGCCACAGATTGGCTTTTATCATTTTAATTGTTCATTAATTTCATAATTGCTCCTTTGGATCAGTGAATGCAAAACTACTGATTGGTTTCTATGGACTACTAAACCTCAGTAAACAATTGACCCCACTCAAAAATTCCCATGAATTTCTTGTACTCCAGTATATTATTAAAATAACCTGCGAGTTAAATATATGTAGAGAAATATAGAAAAAAAGATTTTGATCTGTAAGACTAAAGGCTGTTGGACTATGGACATGGGAATCATGGAAGGTGACCTAAGCAGAAGACATAAAGATCTTCTCATTGAAAGAGCAAATGGGGGTTGATGACTTATTTTGGAAACGGAATTGCAGCAATGAATTGTTGGTTTTGTGGCTTTAGGTTCTTCACTGTACCGGCCATGTAAAGGCATACAACTCCTACCAACCGCATTCTCTTTGTGGGTACAAGGAACCCCTACTCAACTGCCTGATCATGATGTGCAAGCCCATCCAGCATCCCTCCAACATTGACATCCCACTGGACAGTAAGACCTTTCTGAGCCGCCACAGCATGGACATGAAGTTCACATATTGTGATGACAGGTGGGTATTCTACATGTGTTTGCAGTGAAACAATTCAGTGCAGGAGTTTATAAGGTATATTTTGCATGAACCTCTGTTTAGAATTGGCACAGAACATTAAGAGGTACCTGTGCTTACTGGTCTATTATTTTTCTACATGAAGTCATTCAAGCAGCCCTTGGCACTGCTTTTTTTATGACAATATATTTACTACTGGGCAGTGCGAAGGCTCGGTGATTAGCACTGCTGCCTTGAAGCACTGGGTTCTGGGTTCAATTCCCCCCTGGACTTCATCTGCATGGAGTTTGTATGTTGTCCCCGCACCTGCGTGGGTTTCCTTCAGGAACTCCAGTTTCCTCTCACAATCCAACAACACACATCTGTGTGTGTGTCTATGTGTGTGTGACTGAATAGGGAAACTAGATTGTAAGCTCCATGGGTCACGGACTGAATTGAATGACGAATCTCTGTAAAGTGCTGCGTAATATATCAGCGCTATATAAATACAATACAATACTACTCCTAGGGCGAAATTTATTGAGCTGAAAAGACTCGAATACTCGAATTCGAGTCTTTTCGGGCTTAATCTCCCGAGATTCTCGCGGGAGATGATCTTGTGAGATCATCCCACGGGGATCTCACTTTCACTATTCTGCATTCGGATATTTCGACCGAAAGGTAGCCATAAAGTTCTGTGGCTACCAAACTTTCGGTCGAAAGACCCGATTGCGGAATAGTGCAATAGAAATTGTCGCGAGATCATGTCCTGCATGAATCTCGGAGAGACCGCTATCGGCCCTTAAGTTTCCACCCCCAAGGACAATAGATGTTTAGCAGCCTATCAAACAAATATGGATTGGTGTTTAGTGTCCTGTCATTGTGAACTATCCTGATCTTCTAGTTAACAGAGAGGAGCATTAGAATGCTCTGTGTTTACATGTAGCTGCCAGGTTACATGGGATTGTAGCCATAATATTAATTTGGAAGATTGTTTTGGGAACAAATGTAATATTACTGGAGAAGAAACAGTTTTATATACAAGGGTAATATTGGGGAGGGGGGGGAGAAAGCAATAACTATCATTGCTGCAGGTTCCCTCTCTCACTCACAAGTATCTAGCTGAAAAAAAAAATAGGTTATTTAGATTTAAGCAACCCTGACCACTAACAATATGCTTATGGCTGCACTAGATCTGACACTAGGAAGAGAAGCGTGTAACACGCTGATCTTAGATTGTACTACTGTATCACATATTTTCCACTCGTCACTTCCTGATGTTGGACCTAATAGTAACCAAGTTTAAATGGCTCTTATTATTTTAAATATCAGTTGTTGGCCCTATGATTTTTAATGGGGTAGGGGGCCTGCGGCAGAAATATTTTATTGACGATGGCTGGTTTCTTTAAAAAAAGGTCTCAATGTACAATATAAACTAAAGAGCTTCTGTTGTTACCCTTCAGTTTGGCACATCACAAAGTCCAATCTTTTAGCATACTCACATTCCTTAAAGTGGCCGTGCATTTCCTTGGCTAAATATCACTCCATCAGTGGTGTTCCTGTTATCATTTTTAATGATTCAAATATGATCTGATTTGGGGGGGGGTTATTCTCTAAAGTCCGAATTGTCGTGCAAAAGTGCGAATTCGTCAGCAAAAGACAGTCGCAATAGACCGCTACTGTCGCAGTCGCAACTTTATAATGAGATTATCGCAGTCGAGACTTTACAAAGGAAATGTTGTCAAAGCTGGAACTTTAAAAAAATTGCAGCGGTCGCGACATTATAATGGGAGAATTGTCGCGGATTCGCTATGGGAATCCGCTGCTTGCGAATTCGACATTCGAATTCTCACTTTAGAGAATAACCCCCCCCTTAGTGTTGTCAACTAGAATGAAAAATGCAATGGGTTGGGTGACCCCCATCGATGTGTGGGGGGGAGTGGGGTAGATTTTGCACTGGAACCTGCTGCCTCCTAGTTCAGACTCTGTTCCTTCCTGCTTATTTATACCGGTTTACAGACTGGGTTTGTCTCCTTATATCCCCAGTGAAATATTAGCAAAACAGTTTGTATTTTTTGAACAGCATTCGTTCTCTTGCATAGCTCCGTACACGACGTGACACAGCAATTGAAATTTATTTTATTTATTTTTTTTATAAATCGCTCAAGGGACTTGTTTTCATAATTTTTTTACAGTTGCCATAAGGAAATATTCCAAGTAGTTGTGTTCATTCAAATGAGTGTTTAAGCAGCTGTGTGAAAATGCCAAATGCTAAGGGGTTTCAGTGGAATGTTTTATATATACAGTGCTGCGCATACTAAACTCACAGACCTGATTTATTAGCTGCTGGAGAGGTTCCTTCTCCAAACCATTTAATGTTTAACACATTATCACAAAATCAGACCATGCAGTTCATTTAAACTGCGCTGACGATTTTCCATTTGCCGCGAAGGCCGGAGGGATTATCCAATTGTAAAACCGGATTACGCAGATTGGGGTGATTCTTTTTATGGTTTATATGACTCGTTGAAAAGCGGAGATAATATGTCAGCCAAAGGGTTATTAAAATCCGGCTACTAATGGCCTTTCATTTTATTCTGTAAAAAGTCTTTGCAAACTAATACTACTGCCGTTTTGAATGTTTCTAGTTAAACACATACATTATACTCTGGTATGTAATCAGACTAAATCGGTATTTTTTATTTATTTAATGGAGCAGGGCTGCAAACTGGGAAATTGCCCAGGACCCCCAAAACCCAGGGGGATCTCTGCTGTAAAATATAGCCCCCAAATGTCTTAAAACCACAGTCCTATTTTTTAGGTCCTGTCCCACAGTCCTAATTGCTGGCGTCAGGCATTACATCACCAGTGCACAGCCAGTCAAAATGAAGTGACTTATTAAAGGACCAGTAACAACAGAAAAAAAAATTTGAATTGATGTCTGTTATCCGTAACCAGTACCGAACACATTTTCTTTGAAGGTCAGACGACTAACTTGTATTAATTTTGATTGAAGTCATTGGTAAACTGTAACATAAGCAAACACCCAACCACTGCCATAGTTTTCAAGAGGACTTCAGATAATACTTATTAAGATCAGGGACTTGCATCCCAACAAAGTGAAAGTGAATGTATTTCTAAAAATAAAAATGGCACATTTTCTCTGCGTGATACAGAACATAACAGCTGCATTCCTTATAAAAATGCATTTCTTTTCCAGCTGATGCCGTCCAATCATAAACTTTCTTATAAAGTTCAGTAAAAAGACTAGCCAATGGTTAATCTGCACTGAAAACCTTCATTTTCCTTTTATAGTATTAGGAGGGAAATTGGCCATACTTTTCCATGTCTTGTATCTGGAAATATTACCCACAAGCTCATATTGGTCAGCACTAATTTAACTGTTGTGATTAAATTAATTGGATAAATTATAAGGGGGGAAAAAAGTTGTTCTTCAAAAATGTAAGATTTAGGGATGATAGTATCACTTTAATAGCTCACCTGAAGGTCACATAATTAAGGCTTCAGTCTACGGCCGTTGGGATTCCTAAACTGCGCAGGTGTTAAAGGTTAATGGGATTGCCATTCATCATGGAGCATATTTATAAGCAGGTATGGCCAGGAACATGCCCCTATGTTGACTGATACAGAAGCATTTGCATATTTCTAATCTCCATCCTGCTCTTTGGTGACCTTAATGTCAGGATTCATTCAACATGTTTAAAATCTGTTGTGACAAGCGAGTGGTTTATATATGGGCTGTCCGGGTGAGAGGTTCCCAGCTCTGATCATAACACAGCATTATTTTACCCAGATTTTATATGCATAAAATAAATTGTGACACTGAATTATCCGTGTTTAGAACTGAATTCGTTTATAATATTAGCAAGCATTTTATTAAAAAAATAAACAAACTTTAATAAGGCGTTACTCTTTCATTTTAAAGTTTACCTCTAACCTCCTGTGTCAATCACAACCCGGCACTTAAAGTGTCTTTATGCTTGTAAGTTACTTGCTTGTATTGTGTAATGCACATTTCCCATGTCTGTACTA
>JAKJJM010072518.1:0-11322 GCA_021901965.1 Pipa carvalhoi
AGATAGATAGATAGATAGATAGATAGATAGATAGATAAATAGATAGATAGACAATATAAATAAATGGATGATAGATAAAAGATGACAGACAGAAAAATATCATCAATTTATCTGTATATCTATCAGCATCTATCAGATAGCTACACAGATATAAGCATGCATAAAGTGTACTATAAGTAATGGTATAACTGCTGACATACCATAATTTCTGGACAGCAACAAACATTAATCAAGACAGAAAAAAGTTAAACTGTACAAAAGGGAACCAACCAGCCAATGAAAAAAACACCTAATGACAGACTTCAAATAAGTGGCATCCATAAATTAAAGAATAAGGCTAACAGTAAGAGGCTATTACGAATATGTTCAAGAGAATTCCGACTCTCTTGTCTTGGCTTGGGTAGATTGATTGATGTTCTTTGTGCTCAAAATCTGAATTCGTTAGGCCATAATTCACACATTTTCCAGCTGTTACTTTGATATGCTAGCAAATTGTTTATTAGTATGTCATGAAGACACAAGTATCAACTATTTTGCTCTAATGCACAATTTGCAAGAATCTGCAATTTAGTTAAAAGCGTTCATATTTGTACAGAGTATAATTACAACATACTGGATACATGCACACCAGGTGCATTGTTTGTATTTTCCAAACTACCAGGCAGATGCTACTGGGTTCCCTCACAATTATTAAGGACCCACAAAGAGATCCTCAAGCTCTTTTGACAATAATGTGTTGTTTTCTGCAACATTTTCCAGAATGCAAAAGAGAATCAATCCAGCTTAGCACCACACAAAATACAGTTATGCATATACCCTCATTAGGTAATAGTTCAGAAATCAACAGAACACAAATGCTCCTTTAAAATAAGTTAAAAAAAAAATCCTAGAAAAAAATGTTCTCTGTAAGCCTGCAGATACATAACGTACGATGCCCTATCTTTTGCATTTAAATTCAGAATTAAAAAGAAGTGCATGTTTGCTATAGCTGTTTAATATTTCTCTGCACAGATTTTGAGAAATTTGCCAAGTTTAAGTCTCTGATCACTTAAGAATCTCCTGCTGTGATTCTGCCTTAGCAAACAGCTTTGAAACAAAATGTGACATGATTTTGCAAAGCGAGTCTCAGAACATCATTTTGTTTTGTTGGAGAACTGCTCACTCACCATTAGGCTTGGGCGTTCTTTTCCTGCGATCTCGAAAAGCAGCGCCTGACTGCAGGGCCTCGAGCAGACTATCCATCACTCCTGTCTCATCACCCTCTGTGAAGGGGAAAAGATAAGGCAATATTAATCTCAACACAATTAAAGTTGGACAATAAAACACATGCATAAAGATTGCATTTTCATAAAATTGTTGAATTAAAAACATAGATCAACTGAAACATCATGAACACTGTCAGTCTGTGTAGACCACACACTAGTTTGTTTATGAGTGTCTATTAAACAAAATGAACGTCTGCCCTACTGTTCCATCAACTGTGAGGCCTTATCCGTTTTATAATTGATGGCATGGTGGGCATTTATCAACAATGAAACTCATAATATGCTTTTGATTTGCTCATGAAATCCTTTTAAAGATGCTCTCAACAAGGAAGATGATAACCAAGTTTCATGAAGTCTGTCCCCTGACATTGTTATGATGATACCAAGTTTATTAAGATTTGGCTAACTGCAAAAATATAAAAGTCATTACGGTTTTAATGTGATGCCATAGGCACATTTCTATTTAGTATCTTGACAAGGCTAGGCAGGTGTCCCTCTAAGGAAAGTGCTTCCCTGACTGACAATATCATTTACATGAGGTAAGGATGTAGATTGGTTTTTGCAGTTTAGCAATCCCAGTGTTTAGGATTTTCTCTGTAACCTGGTTCATTTTATGGGTTCTTAACCTTCTAACTTCCATTGTAGCCTCCATCAGCAGGGAATGAATCATACAATAGGTTATCTTGTTTGTCATCCCCTAGCAACCATTCAGAAGTGTGCGTTTGCAATTAGACTAAACAATCATTATGTACCCTTTGACCGACACCCAGTAGGTTTCATCTATAATTCAGAATTAATTTAAAAAAAAATTCAATGCCACTCATTTTTCCACTTTTACTTGTTGATTTTCAGTATTTTTGACAAGTAGAAGTTTTACATAATCAAAATCTAATTATTTCCCCACTCCTGACCTGGCATAAATGATATAATAGGGACAGATGAAAGGTACAAATGTAAATTGTATCAGCATGGTGAAAATTGTTCTTAATATTTTCCCATCCAAATTTTTCTTTGGTTTTAAAACAGTTGAAACGCTTATGGGTGAAACCAAACAAAGTCATAAAATGGGGAAAAGGAGAATCCAATGCTCATTATAGGTAAGCAGCAGAAATCTGTCTGGTAGTTCAGTTACATTTGGTATTTAGTTTTTTTAATCCATCCCTGTCCTGGCTAAAATGTTTTACATTTGAGCCTAAAATGTGTTCATTTTACTATAGTTATCACATCTTTTTTGATGCAGGCACTTTTCTATTTACATCTATATATCTATAACAAATCAACTGCTGCAAAATTCTGTTTCCCAGTCGTCCACATGTTAGTGATATAATACATGGATTTTTTTTCCTATTTCAAAAAAAAAAAAAAAAAAGGAAACTTGTCTTTTAATCCTATGACCAGTTTTACTTTAAGTGGAACCAGGACATTAATCTATCCTGCATTAGCATCATTATTACTCCCTTTGATAGGAATTTTTCTCTTGTCCAATGTCACATTATTATTTTCATATTGTTATTATATTACCTTGAAGTCTTTTATCTTGTCAGTTGACACTGTACTATTTAGATATAATATACATGAAGACAATTAAAAGTAAGCACAGATGGGCTGATGCTATCAGCACGGCTTTTATGATTTGTTAACTTTCTGCTAGAATATAACTGTGAGATCAAATATAGGCTTCCGTGAGAAAAAATTCATCTGAATCTATCTTTTTGTGACTGCTGTAACCAGAATGATTAGATTGGACAACTTGATAAATGACCAAAGCTCTCCTTACAGATCATATTGCCAAGCCCCTCATTGGGTCTCTCCACTGAACTAAATGGCAATTTACAGTTCCTATACCGAAATCTGAGGCTTGTAACCATATAGGCTATTTTAAACAAGTGCTCATTTTCCCCATGGGACATATGTTCCAAGAGAAATTGAAACCTACCATAAAAAAAGCATTGTGTGCAATACTCTATGAAGAATTGGATGCATCATGCCATATATGAAATTACTAAGTCCAGCAGTGAATATAAATTCTAAGCCGTATTATATTCAGTAGCCTTAAGAAAACAAGTGAAAACACAGAAAATCCCTTATTTCATGAATGGTAGCCTGCAATGCTGGACTAAAAGTGTCTTTTTTTTTTTTCTCTGTTTGTTTTCTCTTTTATTAAGTATTTTTGTGCCTTAAAAACAGATCTATAATGTTAAGGTCACTGGAATATTAGTATGAACATTAACAACCCCCGATCCTTGTTGCAATGATCAAACAATGACTATAGTATGCCAATGATATTAAAAGCAAGGCCAACGGAAGCTATACTTTGTGCCTTCTTCAATATCATATTTTGCCTTCTGCAAAAATGCTGCACTACAGTATTTATTGATACCATCAAAAGCACTGGTTACTGGCAATGGCAAATTCAATTCCAGTTCATCTCAGTGTAACCTTCCAATGGGTTCTTATAGTAAAAGGATGGCTACAATTGTAAAGTACTACATAAAAATATAGATAAATGGAAGGAATACATAATGCAGGCATTTTACCATGAAATTTAACATTAGGCAAAAACACTGATGTCCTAGTTTTTGCTTAAACACCATGGTTGGCCCATAGAGCTTCACTCTCATAAACACTCAATAAAATGCAGATACAAATATTATTATTATTTTAAATAACTATGACTATGCCTTTTATCGCACTTTGTTATTCTACACGGGGAGCCTTATCAATGCACATATTAACATCTATCAATATTATTAACAGGTGCAAAAACTCATTTCTCTATTAGGGTAAATTAAATTATAGTACAGAAGCCTCAGTGAAACACCACCCCACCTTGTGAAATGTAAACACGGAAGGAGACAAGATTAAATTTAGCAATGAATAAAATTCAGTCTAAGCAATTCTTGGACAAAGGGATATACCAGTTTTTGAATCAAACTAAGCCATACACTTTATTTATAAATGTTCATTACGGTACTCTAATACAGAAAATCAAATAATAATCAAACAATAAACACTACCAAGGAAGGCCTCATATGAAGTCTATGAGACTCATAGTGAGTTTGGGACATAACTGCGACTTCCCATCAAAACACAGTCCTGGTCATGTGAAAAACATACTGTTATTTGCCTTTTCATCAAAAGGAAGGTGTTTGCAGCATCCGATCACTGTTTTCCTCTACTCATGGCCCCAGTCTTTTCAAGGGAATTTAAAAGAATATTTCAACCCACATATAGTAGAAGGTGCATTAATTAAAAGCCATTTAAAAGAACATCTGGGATGGGGCAGCATAAGCTATCTATGTGGTTACTCAGTTTGGCTAATTTGGACCAAAGCGGTTGTCAGTTTGAGCAGAAATGGACAACCTTGAGTTTTGTTCAACTAATTGACCCAACATACATAGAAGGACAAGGACTTCAGCAAGAATTACAGTTGTCCAGCTAAGGTACTAAATGATTGCAGCCAATGCATTTTAATTAATACAAGTGCAGTAAGAATGTGCAAACATCTGATTGCACCCCAGGAATTAATACTGGACCACTCCAGACCTTCTTGCCCTGTTTGTCAGGCTTTATATATTTAATTTATTACAGTATAAACTTTGCATAATATTTATAAAATAATTATACATTTCATAAAACACTTATAGAGATTTTACAAACCCACATCAAAGGAAAATAATATTATTGTTAAGGCTGTATTCACTTTAAAATACATTTTTTTTATGTAATGGACAGAAAAAATAAATGATTGTAAGCCTTTAGTTTTAATTCCTAATTTATTCTCATTACTTTCCAGTGGCTCAGTAGTTATTACTGTTGGCATGCAGTGCTGGCTCCTAGGTTTGACTCAACTGTCTATAGCATCTGCATAGAGCAGTGGTTCTTAACCAGGGTTCTATCGAACCCTAGGGGTTTGGTGTGTCGGTCTCAGGAATTTGGCGGAGCCTCCGCCACAGAGGTCAATACACACCTGACTCATGCAGATTCGCGATAACACGAAGAAGGGTTCGGTGAATGTGCATATGAAACTGGTGGGTTCGGTACCTCAAACAAGGTTAAGAACCACTGGCATAGAGTTTCATGTTCTCCTCATACTTGCATGGGTTTCCTCCCACAATCCAAAAACATACTAATTTAAACTGGCTCTAGTCTGACTGTGATTTTATAGGAACGATAGATTGTAAGCTCAACATGGCAGGGTTAAATTGAATGGTAAAGCACTATGGAAGATGTTTCTACTATATAACTATAATGACAATAGCTGTCATTGACTAATCCTTTAAGCACTGTACTATCCTTCTTTCCACTTTATTCTTAAAATCAGCGCCATGTTGCATAAAAAAAAAAAAAAAAAAAAACACCAAAACCAAGAAAATAAATCCTAAAATTCTGCTCTTCTATCTGCAACATTCCATTTAAAGGTCCTGTTTCTGGGTATATGTATGTATGCATATGTATTTATTAATTTATATAGTGCTGATATATTATGCAGTACTTTACAGAGATTCATTATTCACTTCAGTCCCTGCCCCATGGAGCTTACAATCTACTTTTCCTATTCAGTCACACACACAGACACACACAGATGTATGTTTTTGGATTGTGGGAGGAAATCCACACAGGTGTGGGCAGAGCGTTTCTAGGCCCAGGTAGGGCGGGCAACCGCCCAGGGTGCCGAGCTGAGGGAGGCGCTGCCCAACCCCTGCTCACACCTGCCATCCCCTGCACGCACGAACCATCCCTCCCTCGCAACCTGCGCTTGCACCACCCCACTCACTCGCTTAAACCTCTGCTAGCACCCCCCCGCACAAACTTTTTCTGGGGGTGAGCAAATTTCAAACTCGCCCTGAGCGCCGTTTAAGGTAGGAACAGCACTGGGTGTGGGGAGAACATACAAACTCCATGCAGATGAAGTCCAGGGTGGAATTGAACCCAGAACCCAGTGCTGCAAGGCAGCAGTGTTAACCACCGAGGGTGTTTTGCTTCTTTTTGTTGTTGCCGTTATTTATTTTCTCCAATGCCCCATTCTCACTCCTTCACATGTGCAATAATACTATCACAATAAAATGGCCCAGGACATTGGCTTATACAGGGTAATAATAATGCATTTCAGTATGGTCAGGGCCATAGGAACTGGGGAAAAAAATGAAATCAGACAAGGTAACATATACACAATCTCCTAAATGTGTGCATTGGCTGTACAGAGGGAGAGCAGAAAATCTTATCTACAATAACATATGCTTTACCTTGCCCTGGACATAATTCTCCAACTGTCAGTTTTGAGGTTGGTATGGCTTCCTTCTTTGATGATCCATTTTTATAACACTATAACATTTTCTACAGCACAGAGCCAATGACTAGGAAACAATACCAACACACTATCATACGAATGGAAACAAACCAAACACCTGGTCAGCCAGTCTTTTACATGCAGATTCTGCTTTCTGATTTAAAAGTCTTATTGTTTTTCCCTATGTTGAAAATTGGGAATGTAAAATTATGCCAATGCACATTTCCTTCCGTCCACATTACATCTGTACTTTGGTCACATAAAAAGAAATGTTGGCTTTAGATAGCAGCCAAGCTGTGTCACAATGTATATATGACTTTGCAAGTACTTTTGACTTGGGAAATGTGCTAAGGAAGCAGTCTTTTCAGATTAGATTAGAGACCAACTTACCCACAACAACAGATTCCAATAGTAACATGAATAGCTTGTCCACATTTTACAGCGACTTACAGTAAACACAGAGAGAGACTACATTGTTCTGGCTTCTTATCGCAATGTATTAGTTCAATATAGACTTGCTTTCAACAGATACATCGATAAGTATATATGGGGAACCCTAGCTTGTATCATTTAAAAAAAGCAATTTATTTTAGCATAACCTGCATGCTTCTAAATTAACCTCGATAAATATGTTTGAAAAATGGAAGCCAGAGACACAAAGGGAAAAAAAATGGTGATAAAAAATATTTTATTTATGTTTTTCTGAAAATCAACTATTATAATACAGGTTCATTGCCTAATGATGAATTTCTTAATTTAGCAAAACAGTCTTGTGGTAAACCATAGTCTGCAACTGTTGTCAAAATACAAATCAGTGATAATTGGAATAGTTATTGTGTTTGCTTACTGCGACCCTTGGTGAAAGAAAAAAAAAACATATCCTATTTTATTATTATATCTAATTCATTTGCATCAAGAAACACACAGTTTAAAAACATTATCATCAATATGGAAATCCATTCATACTACTGACTTTCATATGACCGGCAATGCCTGACTCCAAATACATATCAGTTGAATGTCTTGAAAATTCAAGCGTTAAAGTTTTCCTGCAATTAGTAAGATAAGATTTTTCAGGATATTATTTCCAATCTTGTTGAGTTAATTCACTCCTTCTTATTCACTAAGCCATGAATTCCCTTACCAAAGATTCGAATGGTGTCAGACGCAGTTTATTGAGTAGTGCGGTGAAGTCAGTATTGGCCTCACAATGTCCCGCTAACTTTATTAAGTGAATATTACATCTCTTCTTATGTGACCATATCCCTGGTTCATGCTGTCACTTGGACACATGGGGCGGTATTTAGTAAAGTCGGAAAGACCGGTACCGGTCTTTCCGACTTTACTGCGGTCCCGATTTTAATCAATGGCTATGGATCAGTACAAGTACCCAATTTTCATATTATGGAAATTGAGAAACACCAATTTCCATAATATGGAAATCGGTACTGCACTTATTAAGCCCGAAAAGACTACGATGGAGTCTTTTCGGGCTTAATAAATACCGCCCATGGTTTATTATTGCTTTTGAATGAACTGTCATGTTACGCACCAGAGAGAGCCCTACCATCAACCCTCTATTTTGCCACTTTGATCTGTTCAAACCAGCAAATTCGGAGCAGTACGTAGAGGAAGTAATCTGAAGAGATCCATAAGTATGCATCCATTGTATGATGTCGAATCGGATGGAATGGGAGTTTGAGTTAGAGAAGTGGCAAATGGATAAAAATCAGACCTGTACGAATATTCATACATACACACACTAAATGTCAGCGTTATTTAATAAATTTTAATAAAAGATGTTTTGATTAGGGCATAGGACCTTTATCAAATACAACCTCTTGTGTTGTGTTTAATAAAGTTCCTAGTTCTCAGACACTAATTACAAACAAACTAAATATCACTGAAGTTTAAGAGTCCAAGAATATACAGTATATAACTCCTAGCGATATTTACGACTGCTCCAATAGTCTGTTTATTTTATTAATAATGTCTCTGTCTGTCTGTCTGTGTGTCTGTATGGCTGAACTTAGTGTTGCTAAGACTTGATAAAGAGGGGATAAACCTCTCCAAAGCTCGTCTATCTAAATTGACCATTAGTCCAATAAAAAAGGTATCACCAAGTACTGCAGTACTCATTTTTTTTTTTAATATATATACACAGACAGTATACATTCACAAAAATGAATAAACAAAATCTCATTCACATAAAGTAGAAGTTCACCCCAGGACTTTATAAAGAAGAAGCAAGAGATGAAGAATTCTATTTAATTTTAAAAAAGCATTAATAATGTTAGTGTTAGGCTCATATATTATAAATACAGTATGGCCTCTAATCCAAATTAATTTATATTGATGGAATGAAACGAATATGTTTGCTTAAATCTGCAGACCTTACCATAGCTTGTCAGATGAGAAAATGACAGGATAGCAGTCTGCATTCTACATGTTTTTTTTATCCATCAAAATCTGCTCAAACTGAAGTACTGTATAGGTCTGAAATATCAATAATCTTCCCTTGCATTGCTTGACTAGCAAATGCACATTGACAATCTAAATACCAATGAGATATGCTATACACATACAAATCAGGAAGTACTTTCCTGCCCATTATAATGGCTCATTGCTGATTTTATCAGGGAAAGATTAATCTTTACCAGCCTTAACTTTATCTTCCTATGAGACATAATACTATACATTCTCAATTCAATACTATTTTCTCTTATGGATGTCCAAATGATGGAGTTCATAACCTATTGATTCCTTCATCCACTTGTTCTTATCATTTATAATCTTTTGTGAAATAAAGGTCCCAGCTGCAGTATTTCTTCGGTACAAGTACCATGCTAGTAAATAGTAGATCAAGAAGGTTCCTGGTCATGTGAATCTTTATCACCAGATAGTCTTATAAAGCAGAACTTTAAATTTACTGTCAGGGGTGTAAAATGGTTAGAAAGCACTTAACCAAGAGTTGCTAAATCTTAGTCCATCAGCTGAAATAAAGCCAAAACTCATATGTTCCTCTGTAAAACATGTTCTATGCTCTACAAGCAGCTCTTGAAAAGCCTTCAAATTAAAAAAAAAAGTGTTTTTGTATAGTTTCAGTGGAGGAATAGCTCAAGCCATATAGTTGTTGGTATAAGTGCACTGTAAAACTTTCAGGGCTTATTCTTGAAAGTCTGTCACATAAAGGTCCCAATTCACATTCATTTGCCACTTCCCCATATTCAGGTATTCAGCAAACCCTGCAATGTGGTGAATTTGCGACCAATACAGACGCTTACAACAGTCACAGACTTAAGGAGCACTTAGCATCACTTTACATGCACATGCACGGGTAATTTGCCTATTCATCAAGCATCAGAGATTGTCACATTAGCAAATTTGCCAAGATGTACGGTGTCAAATTTGTTCGTTTTTTTTCACCAGATTAAAGTGGTGACTTAGAAAGTTGATGGCAGAACTCCTACTGTCCGACTGACTATGTTGTGCTATGCAAGACATAGGGCGAAATTTACTAAATTCAAAAATGATTTTTTAGACTTTTTCACCTGATTTTCACTGCAAAAATGGACGAAAAGGTCAAAAATTACATTTTTGACCATTTCGCCCCCCCTCATTTCGCCTGTTTTTTTCCAAAGTGATGCAAATACTCTTCAACAGTCGAATTCTCACTTTCATAAATAAGCCACTCAGTTGCCGCTAACCATTGTGGTCAAGTCTCCGTGCATATGTGTGCTACAGAGATACAACCATATACTAGAAAATGTTATTATATTCATAGAATTTCCATTTGACATGTTTTCATGCCAGTTAAACTAAGGCATCCTGTACAAATGACAGTTGCAATTTTATCCTACAAAAAAGGCAAACAGTGAATATTGGCAAACAAGAACAGGTGTTTTAGAAAAGACTATTTTTTTAAATGAAATAACCTCTGCTGTTGATCGGGTCTGTTTACAAAATATCGGTTTCCTATAGGTTCTCTGCCACCAATGCACGAATCCCTTTGCTTTCATGGTGGTTTGAAGAGTACTGCTTTGAAAATAGATAACTAAAGCTTTATGATTACATGAAACAGTCAATATCTACCACTGCTCAGATAAGCTACTGCTTTTTCTCCGCTTTAAAGAGGTAAGCTTGCAAAAACAGATCAAGTATGGATAAATAACCAGTGAATTTATTATTTGTTTGGATTGTGAATACAAAGTTGGATCTGTAGTTTGTGAGCAGGATGTCAGCAAACAGAAGATTACAATGGGCTCTATCGAACCCCTATGCATTACATTTCAGAAGTGGTGGTGTGCTTTGTGTATTTAATTACAAGATATGAGAATGCTTAAACTTATTATAAGATGTAATGAAACTAAATGTATTCTCCTATCACCACTGTCACACATCTCATGCCTGTTTACAGTGAAGAATATCGGGCTGAATAGTTGCATAAAGGTGTGAATTCACATTTATTCACCACTTCCCTATATTCACTTCATCAGCAAACTCAGCGATTTGGCGAATTTGAGACCAATTTGACATCCAAGTCGTGGATTTACTGAGCTGTCTCACTTGGAGTGCATGCACACAGGTAATTCGCTTATTCATTAAAGAAGAACTATAGTGCCAATATAACTGCCCACATACAGATTAAACTCCTTTATACTAAGCCAATTGCTGACACAAATAGTTAAAAAAAGGTTTAGAGAAGAGATAATACTTGCCGTTAGCTTGATTTATACAATTCTAATGGAGCTGACATTTTGTCCTCCC
>JAKJJM010072522.1:0-11708 GCA_021901965.1 Pipa carvalhoi
AAAAAAAAAAACGGCAGTCGCAAATTTAACTGAAATTTTACTGGCTGGCTGTTTGCGCCGACCTGTAGGGCAGTTTCATGCAATGTGTCACCGTGTTACTCCCTCGTGGAAGGCTTTTGGAAACTGGGCAGTGTGGTGGCTCAGTGGTTAACACTGCTGCCTTGCAGCGTTGAGTTTCTGGGTTCAATTCCACCCTGGACTTCATCTGCATGGAGTTTGTATGTTCTCCCCGCACCTGCATGGGTTTCCTCCCACAATCCAAAAACATACATCTGTGTGAGTGTGGCTGAATAGAGAAACTAGATTGTAAGCTCCATGGGGCAGTGACTGAGGTGAATGATGAATCTCTGTAAAAGTGCTGAATAATATATCAGTGCTATATAAATACATACATACAATGTGATTTATTTTCTTTGTCCATGGGCAGTTACCCTCCTGATGCAAAGGGATATATGTATCAAAGAGCCATATTTTTTTTCTATTATTAAACATCCTACAGGATTAGAATTCTGATTAAAAAAAAAAACTAAGGGCAAAATTTAATAGACCCGAAAAGACTCGATTAGTTGGATTCAAGTCTTTTTGGGCTTATTCTCGAGAGATTTCCCAGCGAGATTATCCCGCGGGAGTTTTCCTTTCCGATTTTCCGAATTGGATGTTTCGATGGAAGGTAGTCATCTCTCCTATGGCTGCTATACCTTTCCATCAAAACATCCAATTCGGAAAATCGGAAAGGAAAACTCCCGCAGGACGATTTCGCGGAAATCTCGCGAGGGGATTTAATAAACCCGAAAAGACGAAATTGCGTCTTTTCAGGCTTATTAAATATCGCTCTTAAAAGGATAGTGCAAAATGTCTATTCCTACTTTCATTTTGACCATTTAGCTACATTTTTACCATTTAACAATTTTCAAAGTATTTTTCCTCTTAATAAATATTCAAAGTCTTGGTTTAAGGAAAGTAAAATTCAATTCTTATCAAACTAAAATGATCTCCTATTAATAGGATGTATTTGCTTTCAGTTTTAGACATTTGTTATCTTGGATACACAGCTATCCTGGATATTTATATTTACTAATATAAGTATAAGCTATACCAGCGATGGCCAACCTTTTGAGCTCAGTGTGTCAAAATTCATCAGCTAATTCCTCGCAATAGACTGCTACTGGCGCAGTCACGACTTTATGATAGGAATATTGCCACAATCACAAATTACTATGAAAATATTGTCACAATCGCGACTCAGTGATAGGAATATTGTCGCGGTCACGGATTTGGTATGGGACCCCTGAGAGTGTGACACTAACAGCGCCATGACGTGTGTCAGCAAAAACGTCATAGGTTAGTCATCATTTACCTATAATATAAGATATGATCCAGAACGTAATGAAATGTGGTAGTAATATTAGATTACCATAAACCTCTGTTACCTTGTATCACATTTCTATAGTTTAATTGGTTGGTAAATTGATTGCATACCTCTGCAGTCGTCAACGTTGTTTGCAATAATGATGTCATCCACTGCAATTCCACCTGGCACATCTTGACTGCCTTTGCCAACAGTTCCCTCTACTATGACCTATAACAAAAAAAAAAAAACCGCATTCATCAAATTTTATATTACAACTAGGAAAAAGCTTGAGTATGCATCACAGATAGTCATAATGAGGCTTATACCCATGAACGCTAGAATTTGCAAACACATTCAGTAATCTCTAGATTAATAAATGGATCAGGGTCATTCAAATAATAAAGTGGGTTGTCAATGAATATCACTCTTACCCGATACTGTTTCATTGTTTTGTGCAGAATAACTCGAACTTCATTCCATTGATCTCCCTGATTCCCACTAATTGTCCACAAAGTCTGGTCAAAGTCTTCTTGCATCTCATACTTGAGTTTGATACTCAGGGTTCCAACATGGGATCCATGCATGTGGTACCAGAAGGTCATACAATGAGCAGATCTGGCTGAAGTGACTATGGGGCTCAATAGTCGGGCGACTTTGCCTTCATGCCTTTCATCCGCTTCGGAGTAAATGAAATTGCCATCCCCTAATTTAGAATAAAAGTTTGTTGGATAATTAGAACATGTTGAGATCCCAAACCTCATAGGCAGGAAATGTATAAAAAGACACAGCAGAATCATTTGGATGAATGTATGGGGGCAATCTGTTAGCACGTAATAAGTAGATATTGTTGTGTCTGACTTATTTTCATTTTGCATCATTGTGTTATAAATGTATAAACATAATTAGTATTTATATCTAGAATTACATTTTTGCTTATGGGAAGTGAATGCTTCCATGTCCTAACACAATAAAAGAGGTTAATGGAAATGGTCCAGTAAGCCATGTCAACCAACCAGGGGGGTATTTATGAAAGTGTGAATTGTCACGTAGATGTGTGATTTGCAACAATTTGCCACTTCTCCAGCTTAACTTCACCTAAGATGGTTGTTTCCTTCAATGTGGCAAATTAGTGCTGAAATGTGTTTATCTGTTTGCATCTATCCACTGTAGATGTGACAACACTTCAAGTATTTATCATGGTAAAAAGTGCAAATTTGTGCAAGGCAAGGCATACCGGTATGAGGTTGCCAATCTGTCTTCCCCAGAGGAAAGAAGTGAATTGTGGGGCTTATGCTAGGTTCCTGCTACTATTTTGGTGACATTTCCCTCAAAATGCTTAGGAAATATGGTGACAAAGTGCAACTTGAACTAGTAATTGTCTGCCGTTGAAATAAATGTAAAAACAACCGGCTATAATTTGGCGACAATATTGACAATTAAACTATGACAAGCGACTACATTGCTTATGTATGTGGGGTTTCAATGCGATTAAAACATCTACATGACAATTCGCACTTTGATAACTGACCCCCTCATATGTTGCATGACAATTCACCCGTTTAGGTTGAATTGGTTACAAATAAGCCACTGCTCTTATTCCATAAAACACTATGCAACTATTTGCCGTAGTACTGCCTACATACACAGTATATTGAATAGGCATAATTGTCTGCAAATTGTGGGGGAAAAAAAAATCACCCCTGCGGGCGAATTTGCCCTTTGTTAAATATGCGTTTCGGTGTTTACTGGTCTGTTGCACTTATTGGTTGCTATTGCTGGATCTAAAGCATTTTTCTACATAACTAACTGTGATTTTTTTTAACATCTAACATAACATAATCTACCTCTTGCAGTAGATATAAAGAGAGCATTTCCCACATCATTAGGAGCTGTAGGTAGGGAGCCTAGCAAATGTTCCAATTATAGCTGTACCAGACCTTTACAGTTTCTAGAAATACTAAGTGATGTTATGTACACTGGATAGTTTGCTTGCTGGGGTATGTGCTAATTAGTCTGTAAAACATCTCTTGTACTTTGTAAGTTATTCCAACTAAAGCTTCAGCTCTCAGTCCAAGCTCTCAGCTGTTCAAGTAGATTAGATCTTGTTATAAGTGGAGCTGAAGTCATCAAGAGAAATATTCAACACAACATAGTTTGAGGTCAAATTAAAGGCAACTACAAAAGTTGTGTGGCAGAACACAAAGCATTTCTACAGATTGCATGTAAATACATGTGTAGACAACCTAGGGGGTGATACAGACATCTGGTACCTATCGGTAGACTACTAGAACAGCCTGCTATATTTTACATTTTCTATACTGGACACCTCTGCGCCTACAACTGGATTTCTTTTTAATGGTACATAAATTTCCTATTATCATCAATGTCCAAACATAATTCTATATCTATCTAACCCTGAAGTTACCTGTGAAACCTGAAAGCTTGAATATACAATGTGATATATGTATAATCTAGTAACTTGCATCAGCGAAATTTCTCTTAGAAATGATCCCATTTTTTCATTAATGACTCAAGCCTGCATTTGTTTGGAGTCGGTATTATGTCTGTCCAATCAGCAATAAGAACAACAAACGTCCTGATCAGGCATATTTTCAATGTCTGCAGTATTTATATGTGAGTTGGATTATACACCAGGAAATGCACGATCTAAGGATTCATTTATGGACAATAAAATTAGAGCGCTATAGCATGATTTTTTCCCTTATTTCTGTTTTTATCTTTATAGTGTTTATTAATTAATTAGATTTGCTAAAATGTCTGTTCTCTTCCATTATTTATTAATGAAATTAAACCTTAGTTACCTGTATGATCCCGTACTGGTCCTGTTTTGCTGTTATGGACGGCCCACTTTAAACCAGAACTTCCGTAGTGCACCCAGTGACAGAGAGTCTTTTGCGATCCCCAGCCAAAGTTGCAGTCAAGATTAATATGTGTCATATCTGAAAATGTACAACATCACAAAAAAATAATTTTATATTTGCAGTGTTTTGTCCAAGGTTATGAAACACCTGTTACATTCTTACACACTTAGGGGGTTATTCTCTAAAGTAAGAATTCGACTGTCGAATTCGCAAACAGCTTATTCCCATAGCAAATCCGGGACTACGACAATTCTCCCATTATAAAGTCGCAACCTGGACAAATTTTTTTAAGTTCCAGCTTTGACAACATTTCCTTTGTAAAGTCCCGACTGTGACAATATTCTCATTATAAAGTTGCTACTGAGACAATATTCTCATTATAAAGTGCCGACTGCGACAATAGCAGTCTATTGTGACTGTCTTTAGCTGGTGAATTCGCACCTTTACATGACAATTCAAACTTTAGAGAATAAGCCCCTTATTTTGTCTGCTTGCCTAATGTATTGGATTTACATCTCAGGAGCCTATCAGCACAAAATGCTCGGCGCCTTAAGCCACACCTAATAACTGACCAGAACCCCTTTGTGCAAATAATTATGGACCAAATTATGTAATGAAGTGAACTGACTTTTTGTGCGGCTCATAATTTTATACAAAGTAAAGTAACAATTGTCAGGTCAACATCTGATTATTATGAATATTTCTTAGAATTCATTCCTGTGATCCCCTCTGTCTATTTCCCAGAATAAGATGTGCCCTTCCATCTAAACCTCGTATGGGCACAGGCCTCTCCTATCTAAAGGTAAGTCTGACAATGAGAATATGAGTTAATGTGACAGAAGGTATGATTGCGAAATCAGGTAGACAAACATATTTATGGGGAACAGCTCATAAGGAACACTTTGTTACATATTCTCAGTTAAAAAATTGGGTACAAACCAACATTTTGGTTTATATGGAAGCTATAATGGAAGCAAACACCTTATTGGTTAAAAAAAATGATTACAACTATGTCTCTTTATAGGTTTGTGGTTGTCTCTGCCAAACCGTATATAAAGTATGATGCTTAAACCTTAAATCATTGATTGTAATATACCTATCATTCTATTATCCAGGAATAAAGAAATACTACAGGGATAATATTTTCTAAAACATTCAAACTTTTAGAAACTATTAACCTGTGAATCCTAAAATTATAATGTAAGAGGTGATGCGAAAATAAAGAAATTCAGATGAGCCCTATAGGGCTGGTGCTTCCATCCCCTTGTCTCGTCTGGCACTTAAACAGAGATGTATCTTCTTGGCTCTAAGCTTGTAATTAACTTGTACCATACTGAGCATTTCCTGTTTTTGTCTTATAATTGTATAGACAAAATGTTCATGTCTGTGAAACCTGGTGGTGCTTTATATAAATAAAGACATGCACACGTAATACAATACAATGCATATCTAACGCCCAAATAAATAGTGAGTTACAAAGGAGAGCTCTTACATAAAAAGACCCACAAGGTGGTGCTATGAGCAAAGAGTACAAATTAAATACGGCGCTGAGCCAATGGTTGACTTTAACATAAGCATTGTGTATAGCAAAGGGAGCTGGCATTAGATGACATTATGAGATCGTATAAAAATTTGTGTTTTTTTTTTTTTTTTTCATTCCGAGCTGCCAAACACCGTATAATTGCTATTTTTTTTTCCCTAAAGGTTTAGGAACATGAATAGAAGGATGTGAGAGACAGATAAAGCTAATTTTGTTTGTATTATTGACTTCTTCGCTCCCGCCGCTATTCTTTACATTCCCCGACATCCTCTGAACCCTCAATTTGCTTGTATTTTACCCAAGGAAGGAAGTGTACGCCTAAGCGCAATGAAAATATTTTCTTCCAAGAATGCTGGCATCCATAGCGCTGACATATAAGGCCTTAGAAATCAGGCATCCTTCCCATGCTTTGCATAAATATCCACTTGATGTATTTTTGGTTTTTCCTTTCTTGTAAAAAAGACAAATCCTTGGAAAACAATAAGCGTACAAGAATGCAGCTGGAATACTTCCTGGCACCCTTTGTTAGTTCATTCAGCTGCTACCTGCTCCAATTCTAGCTCTGCAGGAAATCCTTTGTAAATGGAATCTCTTATTCCGTCTAACGTACGAGGAGGTACTCTAGGGTCTGTAGTAATTCCGTAGTCTCACAATGACATCCCACTTACAATAACAAGGTCAGGTTTTTATTCATGAATGCAAATGACATTTTTTTTTTACAGAATAATATGTTTTACAATTGTTTGCGTTTAAATAAGTTTGAAAAATGCTGCATTTTCACCAGCATTTAAAATACAAATATATTTCTATATATAAAACAAGTAGACAAGATCAAGTGCGTCCCAAGATAACTTCTGTGGGTATGTGGGGCTAACCTCTCAGACCAGGACCGCCATCAGGAATTTTGGGGCCCCATACAGCCAAAATGTCTGGGCCCCAATTCGAACTTTTCTATAAACTTTTGCATTAACAAAAACATTGCGAGCCCCTTATAAGATCGCGGGCCCCTTATAAGACTCCCGGCAATAATGCCTTGACGGCGGCCATGTCTCAGACCACTTAGTTGTAGAAACAATAAAAAACAAATGGAGGATCTGCTCTTGCCTTTAAGAAAAGTCTTGTCGGAACGCCTTTAGAAATTGTAGCTCATAAAGTGGAACTGCTAGTACATCCCTTTAAGTGTTTGACTGTGTCAAAAAAGGAAAAACCTATGAAGATAAAAAGTAGCGTATAATAATCGCCAAAACAATCAAGAATTCCAATGCGTTTCGTCCTAACCTCAGGACTTCATCAGGGAGAATGACAAGACTTTTCTTAAAGGAAAACGCAGATCCTCCATTCGTTTTTTTTAAGATTTTTATATATGATCACAGAAATTGCCATCAATTTCTACAGGGTCTGATTTACAAAGAAAAACTGTATATATACCAATTACCTGTTACACTATCCCAATCCAGCAGACAGCTCATATCTGATTGGACATGGCTATGTGTGCCTGTCCAATCAGCTGCAGGTATACTGAATCCTAATGCGTTCTAATCAGGAAGTTGGTCATGAAATGTAAAATGGAAGCTTTTTGTTTATGCTTTAGGCTTTAAAGGCATATTTTTTTTCTTGTTATGTTTACAGGTAAATTAGGTTACGCTAAGGGACAATTTAATATAAAAGTGTATTTTATTTATGTTCATAATTTAGTGCTCCTTTAATTTAGGTCAGTCGTACCCTTCAAATGCACAAGTTTACTTTTATGTATTGTGCGCTTACATGTAGGGCCAGTTTGGTGGCACATTACCTAACACAATATAGTCCATTGTGCGTTGTTGTACCTAGTACCACATACCGGTAGATATTTTTCCTGGTTTGCCAGTGGAACATGTGCGCCTCTTTTGGTTACCATTGTGCATGCCCGATAAATATGGTACGTATCTCTGATTTTTCCAATTGACTACTGCATGACCAGTATATGTGGTGGCCCCTATGCCTCGTCATCTCATAGATCCAACATTCGGTCTGATAGCAGATTAAAAGCTTAGAGATTCCATTCACAAACATAGGTGTTAATGTTCACTGGTGATATAACCGATACCAACCAATCAGGTTAAATGATTTAATCAGCAGTAAACTGAACAAAGCTTATCACTGATTGGTTGCTATGGGTTACAAATACAGGTTTGTGTACAGAACTCCTATTCTGGACCAATTTCATTCTGACTATCCATGAATAAGACATGATAACATTCAGATCCACGTGTTCAGCATTTGGACCAAACAAAGGGATATTGTTATGTATGGGTACCTTCAGATTCACATGTAACGTAGATTTTGGAATTGTCACCTAACAATCCCATTATAATGACAGCAGAATTAGGCTGCCAATAAGACCACACTATCTACTTTGTAACTGAGTGAAAAAAAAATAGTATCCATTGTTTCCTATTGGATAAACCACACAGGTCACTTTAGTTTGCACATTAGACAATAATGAACAGAATTACAATCAGCTCAGCTACAAAACAGCCAGTGTGGGCTTGACCTAAAAGAGGATTCCACCACCTTCTTGTCAAAGATGATTATTGCCAAAGCCAGTTGAGTTGAGACTTGTCCACATCTAGACAGATCCTGACAACTTTGGAGAACCAAAGGCATTATTACAGCAAAAACACAAAGTAGCTTGTCATTTAAATCATTCTGTATATTAGTTTTCTAATTCATTCATCATGCACAATGGACACGATGAGAGATATTAATGTTCTAAATGTGAGGGGGGGTTTCATGTGGTTCCAATGACCTCCCACAAACTTGCACTTTTAACCCTATGGGGGATTTCTGTGTAGCCAGCTGCTGCCTGTAGCAATGGAACTGACCACAGGGTTGAATAAATATTGACTCTTTAGCTGTTAATATATGACTTTGAAGGTTAAGCTAATGGGCCCTTGGAAATTCCTTAATTTCCTGGGTAAGTTTTAGTGTAGGTCTCCATGATCATTTACTCTTTGGCTACCCCAGCTGATATTATAATATAAACACTTATTATCACTGCATGATAACTGTGTGCGGTTACCACTGTTCACATATTTTGTTTACATTTATATTGCAGCGTATACTCAGTATACTCTATACCTGATATTATACAATGCACCAGGAGTTCATTATTTACATAGTGCACTTGTTACCCTCCTATCTGCGTATGTAAGTCTTCCTCCTATTTAGATTGTAAGCTCTATAGGGTAGGGACCTCCATCCTCTTGTTTCAATCATGGCCTGGCACTTAGAGTGATGTATTTTCTTGATTATTTGGTTGTAATTTACTTCACTTGTTCTTTGTTAAGCACTTTTCCCTTGTCTGTATTATAATTGTATTGTTGGATTGTACAGTGCTGCATAACCTAGTGGCTCTTTATAAATAAAAATATACGTACATACATACTCTAATGTGCAAACCGCTTTATATTCAAGGCATGCTATGCTTATTTATATTCATGGACGCTATGGGCGAAATTTATTACAATCCAAAATGCCATTTTCGATTGAAATATTTCGAAAATGGCATTTTCAATTTATGAATTTTGAGTTTTTTATTCGAAATTTCGAGTTTTTAACTCGAAATTTCAAATGAATTCGAAATTCCGAATGTCTCCTTTCTCGTTACATTAAGCTGCTGAATACAGCAGCCGCTGGGGAGACGGATGACGTCAGTGGCGGCCAAATAAATTGGCTAAGCGCTGCCATGTGATTTGGCTGCCGCTGACGTCATCCGTGACATCAGCAGCTCCTGATTGGCCAAGGCCAACCAGGAAGCGCTGGGGAGAGATGAGTCTCCCCAGCGGCTGCTGTATTCAGCAGCTTAATGTAACGAGTGGCGCTCGCATGGAAGCGCTGCTCGTTATATTTAATAGGAGAAAGGAGACATTCTGAATTTCAAGTTAAAAACTTGATATTTCGAATGAAAAACTCGAAATTCCTAAATCGAAAATGCCATTTTTGATTTTAATAAATTTCGCCCTATATCCTTATTATGATTAGGGTTCTTAATATATGTGAATGAACACTAAAGTTAACTTTGATAGTTGAGAGCTCTAAAGTACAATGCAAAATATATTGATAATGCATTTATACATTCTTATAACAATCTTTCATAAAAAAATATAAATTTGCACTAGTAAGTCCAGCCCCTTTGACCATACAACCCAATTCTCCAGGGGAGGAACAGCAGGACAGCGCTTTCCTCCCAGAGGGGATGTCCTGTTTTCTGATTGACTGTACAGCAGTGATGTCATGGGTGCACTGCCTACTCAGTTGTGATTGACTGTGTGCCAATCTCTTAGGCAATGCACTGTTTTCTGCTTGAATTAAAGGTCTTATTGCACTACCTAGCTGATTGGATAAAGACAGATGTACAGAAACACTAATTCTCAGTGGCCCAGGTCCATAACCACATTACTTTTTCCTGTAATTGTCACTACAGGTGTTTGATATGAAACTGACTGAATCCAAATACATTTCTCAATCCTGTTGTCATTTATGGGATTTAACCAAGGGGCTCCTGGGAAAAAAAAATTGTTGAGCTGGTTATTGAAAAAGACTGAGTTTGAAATATCTTTCTGTCGATCTATAAGTCCCTCTGATTCCATATCTGCTCGCTGAATGTCAAACAGAAAATAAAGGCCCATTTTAAATGGAGCTTCTACACCTTTAACTAGCCGGTAACGCAACTTCTGTATTTATCCAAAAGGCCCATAAAAGTATCTAAAAGACAAGTCTTCCTTAGCAATAAAAGTATAATTAGGAAATACAGGTGGTGCAAATAGCACTGCTTTAAAATCTGAATGGCTGCCATACCTTGAGAAAGAACCCTATTATATTTGCAGCAGAACAAACTATTGATCATCACCCACATCTGAGTGATGCCTTTTAATTAAGTTTGCAAATAGGAAAGCTATAGATGCTAATGCGCAGTGCTGAATAGGGCTTGTTAAGCCAGCTCATAAGTAAATTGTGTTCTGTTTGGTATTCACACAAACAAGGCACATTCCTTCACTCACCATGGAGAATTTACATGCAGATAAAGGGAATAAACAATATTTATGCAGCTAACAAGAACAGATGCGCTCGCAAAGGGCTTTTAAACAAAGAAAACGGGAGAGTGACAGAGCGCTCCGATATATTATTGTAGATTTAGCTCCGAGACTTGTCTTTTAACGCATTTCAGAGCCCGGGAATGATCAGAGATGTCAACTATTTCCTTAGTGTTGTAAAGAACAGTTCTACAAAACTAAAATTATATAGTGCAAAAATGATCGGACTGTTTTCTCACTCTGAGAATGGTGCGACGCTGTGATCTGACATCTCCCAGGACCCTCAGTAGACTCACTAGGGGGCTTATTCACCAAAGTGAGAATTTGACTGTTGCTGTGAATTCTCATCACTTCGAGTAGTTACGATCTGATTCTCTACTCCTTATTCACTAAACAGAGAATTACCATAGCGAAGAAATGCCAGCGTTATTAGCTATCTCTTGTATAGTGTGGCGCAGACAGTAAGACAGTAACCGCCCCACTATCAGCGCCATAATTTTCCACCATAATCTGGTGAAGTAAAACTGGCGAATGTAACAAAGTACGCCTTTTTTGAATTTGCAACTGCGATAAAATCCGACACTTGATGAATAGGCGAATTACCCGTGCACACGTGCGTAAAGTTGTGCAAAGTGCTCTGTAAATTTCTCGCAAGTGTCCAAATTGCACGTGAATTCACAAATTCGACATAGAGTTTGCTGAATATGCAAATATCGGGAAGTGGCGAATGAATGTGAATTCCAACCTTTACACGGATGTTCGGACTTTCGGGAAGTGGCGAATGAATGTGAATTCCAACCTTTACACGGCTGTTCGGACTTTCGGGAAGTGGCGAATGAATGTGAATTCCAACCTTTACA
>JAKJJM010072530.1:0-10098 GCA_021901965.1 Pipa carvalhoi
CCCCTGCAAACCCCACCACGTCACAGGCACGTCCCTGGTATGCATCCAATGGAGATGCAACAACGTGCCTGTGACGTGCTGGGGAGCAGAAGGGTTAAAGGGGAGCTAAAGTCACAGGATGGCTAGTATGCTAAATGCCAGCCAGCTTGGTAGCTAGCTAAACAGCCCCCTTAAGCAGTGTCGGATTTACATCTCACAAGCTTATGGGCACAGAAAGTTTGGTATTTTACGCCATGCACACTAACTGACCATGTACATCCCTTTGTAATAATAAAAAGACTAAATTATACAGTGAAATAAAGGGCTGTGTGACTTATTTCATGCAAAGTGAAATAACAAATGTCAGAATTAACATTTTACTATAAAAAATACTTCTCAATTAGAATTCCCTGGTTTATAATTCAGCAACAAAAATATGAGGGCATATAACAACTAACTGCAAACATTCCATCAATGTAAATTTACATTTATACACAAGAGTAGGAAATGCTTTAATTCTTGCCCTATTGGAAATATTTTCTTCATTTCACCATAGTACAGAAATTACCTGTTGATTTGCACTTTTATCATTCAATCTAGGAAGTGTTCACTAATAACCTCCCCAGTAGTATGTATAGTATACACACACGCAATCAACAGTTTATAATCATACTGCAATTGATTATCTAATTATTTACAGTAGCACTGGAATTTGCACAGAACTTCCTGTAAATTACAACCTTATAAACAAGTTCTCAGTTATTTATAACTTCAAGCTACCATTATCCATTCCTGTAAAAACATAATTGTGTTAATTTATCTACTCCAACAGTCACTTCTTCTAACTGTCTCTGCATTTCCCAAGCTGCCATTACACCCCTTCAGGGAGTAAATACTTGACAAGGGATTATGGGATTTGTAGTCATGCATGTTCTCAAACTCTATTATATGGCAGCAAAGATTTTTCTGTGAGACAAGTGACAAAAGGAAGAGTTAACTAAGGTTTCTGTCCACAACAGATTCTTATAACTAAAAAAACTGACACTGCATCATAGGAGATGTAAGCATTAAAACCATACATTTCTGTAACATAACAGTGCAGCATATCATTCAAAACAACAAACAACTAGTTCTTCTGTTTGCCAATAATACCCTCTTGAGAGTGACAAGGCATCAATAAGAATTGTAGTCAGTCTGAACATAACTACAACCTTTAAATAAAATTATTAGAAAGTTGATACAATGGCACCAGAAAGAGCTGAATCAAGAAAAGAAATGATAAGCATTGTTACTAAACCAACATTGTGTCAACTGGTAAAATAGTTTCAAGGTATAAATTTATATTACTTTGTTTTCCAAAAAAACCCTTGTGTATTATAAAGGATATTACCTACTTCTGCAAATTAGGAGTATATTAAAAGTTACTTCAGAGTTCCATGCAATGTACATATACATTACAGTAAATTATCCTTTTATATAAAAGGCACAATCTCTTCACTAAAAAAGATCTGACCCCCTTCCTTTAAGATTTTTTTTAAAGACATGCAAGTAACAAAGCATTAGTTGCATCATGCCAACAGGGAGTCTGGGAGGTCATTAGTGAGAAAGGGGAATCTGTTTTTTTTGAGGGGAGCAGTAATGTCATAATCTGGTCCGTGCCCAAATGTTCTCTCTCTATTATGCAAGTGACCACATGCCTGATGGCTGCTTATCGATTTCTATTGTACCACTGGTGTTACACTTCAAATAACTCCCACGAACTTTTAGCTTTTTTTTTTTTTCTCCCAGCATTGATATGTTTGCTTGAGATACTATAGAAGTCAGTTTCCAGCCATCAGACGTGTTTTCCGTATGTGTAAAAATAAGTGCAGCAAAATACACAGTGATATTTTGGTGATAACAGGACACACAGACCTTCTTCTATGTGAGGGCCTCATTAGAAGTCTTATTACAAAAACCTGTTAAATATTTAGACGACACTTACAGAAAATACCAAAGCAAAAATCAGAAAAACGATGCAAAGACTTTAGCTTCAATGATATTATTATTATTCATCAATATAAATTACAGACACTAATGCAAATGATAGATTTTCACTTTCTAGTTTTAGTGGCAACATAATTTAGTTTAGAAGCTTTCAAGCTAATTGAGTGTGCTGTAAGCATAGGTTTTTATACTGAGCTGTAGTTTATGGTGTCTAAAGGAAGTTTTCACTTACCCATGTAAAATTGTGAAATGTTGTGTATCATGGAAACATAAATAACATTTCTCTTTGCTTTCAAGAAGGAACAAAGCCTACTGAGTCAAGTTGCAAATCCATGCTAAGCATTTTTCATGTAGAATTAAGCACTTTCATATGGCAATCCAATGAGAAAAACTGAGAACTACAGAGATAAAATTACTTGCATAAGGTATAAAAAGGCTTTCTTTGAAAACGGCAATGAATATACAATTCTGAGCACAGGAATAGAACATGATTAATTTTGACTATATTCCCTAATCACTATCTGTCAGTCCAAACTAACTTTGGGAAAATTTCTCTGGCTCATCTGAGCCATCACCTTCAATTGCATAAACATGTTACTAGCCGATTTTTAGGATTCAATCAAATCCAAGAAAGTGGTCAAGCATGACTGCAGCCAAACTACAGAAAACTAGGTATGTCTGGATCTAGAGTTTTTATATCACAAGGGCATCATGTGTAACCAGCTTGCTATTAATGAAAGAATATACTATGGTTACCTTAAACTGATCCAGATTCATACTGCCTTTCCTAAAGTATGTAAGGCCCATGATAGAAAATCCTTTATGTCTATAATGAAAGATTTCTCAGAAAAGGGAAGATAAGAAACCTTGAACATAACTTTGCTATGTATACAAAAGACTATATGTCACAAGGCTTATTCACACAAACAAGAGTTATAATGTGCTAAAAATTAAGTATCTGATAAATCTGAAGCAGAGAACAGTGAAAGTCAATGAGGTGAAATGTGGAAAAATAACAGCTACATGTAAAGCCTTAAAATAATACCAAAGTAATAGTTTTCCATTTTACTTTTTGTACCTGTAGGCATTCTTGATAAGAGATCCTTAATATCACAATGAAAGATTAGAATGAACATACTGCAGTGTGGGCTGTTTAAGTTGGAACCAGCTGCAAATCAGTCAAGCCCATGAAGCCAGATCAGATTTCATAATGCGAAGAAACTCTTTCATATCTCAAAGGGAATACTTTTCTCTTTTACACGGAAATGTGAAACAAGGGACTGTAACATGTGACCATGGGTGGAAAGTGACGTTTTTCTGTGGGAAGGTTGCCAAGGAACAGCTTAATAGATGATCAACTTTTCTCTGAAGTCCAGGTAGTGTTTTCCTAACAGGGCTGACAGAGAGAGATACTAAACTGAACATATATCAGCTCTATGTTTCAGCTCTGCAACTGCTATGATGTCACAAAAACACAAGAAGGTGTAAGTTATTAATTCCTGAATGGTTTTTATAGAACATAATGAAATTAACAGTTAAATATGTGTAGCATCATATATTCACCATTTATGTATGGGGTGCAGAAGGTATTGAATAGTTAGTTTGCATGAGACGGAGTCTGCCTGTCTTTGACAAAGTGACATTATGAGGTGGTAGTGCGCTATGAGGTTTGTGACCTCGTCCTAGGGCAACCCAGTGTGAATATGAAAGCAAAATGCCAAGTCAGCATTCCCCACTCAAAAGTAACAACTCATCCACTGAACAACATATGGAAAAATGACAGACATTTTTGCTGCAGATAATATTCTACAAAAAACCTGACATTCCTCAAACATATTTCTTAGACACTAAACATTCAGATATTCAGGTATGTACCAATAAGAGGGTAGACCAACTACAATTCAAATAGTAATACCTAGAAACTCAAGATTTGACCCTGATGCTTATGGATTTAAACTAAAAAAATTATTAACATTACATCAGAAAACTGCTATTGCACTTGCTTAATTGGCCAAAACACACAGGAACTGGAAGTGAACAGGATCACAGCGCTTATCAGGAGCAAACTAAATATGTGCACGTGCATAGGTACTTTTACTATTGACTAAGCGGAGGAGCGTGTCGAAGGTGCGAATGCAACTAGGTGAACTGCTCCGAATTCACCTGTTTGACTTCGCCATTTGAAAGTGGCGAATTGGGGGGTTGATGGCAGGGCTCGTGTTACGTAAGGTTGACTATTTCTTCAAAAGTGACCATGACAACTGCAACTAAATGATAACATGACCTAGGGACAAGGTGACATATAGATAGAATATTCACAGAATACAGTTAGTGAGATATGAGGAGACTGACGTCAGTCACTGTCCTTCACTTGTCGAATTCAATATGACTTCTCATCCCATTTCTATCTGCCTCACTTCATCACACTATGCACCTGACAGTGTTCGCAGCTGTCCCTCAAGTCTATTCTCCATTTAGTCAATACTGAGAAGAGAATTTGCGACTTTTAGCGAGGCCACTTTAATTGTAGCGTGGTGAATTCGGATTTTAGTCAATAAGGCCATAAGTATTTGCCGCCTTCCACGTAAGAATCACAACTAGATGCAATGATCCTTTAGTACTACTTTAAAAAAAATATAAATTAAAAAAAGATACATATATAACCATTTGTACCATTTACAGTCACAAACTAAATGATTAAATAAAATCCTAATATACACTCAAATGCAGTAAGAAAAGAAAAAAAAAATGTCATGCTCTTTGAGATATTAGTCTTATTTTGTTTATTTTACCAAGAAGAAATTTAAAAGGCCTTCCACCAAAATATGGATTTTTTAAATCCACAATGCTCGATTGTCTTAGTGAGAAACACTAATTAATGCATAATAAGGAATTATATAGTAATTTAATGAACCCCACATCTTCCTCATTTTCATAGCTTTAAAGCCATTGTTTTGTAAACTCGGCACACCTGAATGTTGTGAAGAATAAATTGGGAAGGAAATGTTTTGTCTCAATGAACTCATTCTTTACTGTTTTGCTATTAATACAAAACAGGAACCAATTTATTGTAAAAACAGGATGAATGTGATTTTGTTCCATAAAACAGAAGTACAAAAAAAAAAAAAAACAAAAAAAAAAACAGCTGGCTATTCTTATTGTTTGCAACACAGCAGAGCAATGCAAGTGATTAAAAAGCATAGGAATGCCTGACAACATAATAGGTAATTGTTGTTTTGCCAGGAAATTTCCAAAAGGAAAAAGAACAGCCCTAACGGCACCCTAAAATACTCCCCAGCAACTAGAATTAAATGCACTGATGCGTCATATCTTTTCCTAGAGTCACTTCTTTTAACTGCCACTGCATTCCTCCAACTGTCAAGTGACTATATACTTCATGAGGGATAATGGGATTTGTAGTCTCTATTTACCAATATGCAAACGACTAGGTATTGTTTTAACAATATAATGGGAACATAAAACCAAGCTAGATATTTATTTAGCTGGCACTGCTGCCCTTATTTGATTTAAAGAATAAATAAAGTTTCCTAATAAATCACATTTGTTCATTTAGGCTACATACAAGAAACACAAACCCAAGTAATTGACAGCCTCTGTATATTTCATCTCCATCCGTTGGGACCTGGGTATTTTTGTATTATATTTGTCATTTCTTCTAGGGTGATTGGGAAAATGAAAGAATTCCTTTTGGTGTTCATTTATTTTGGGTAGGTGTATTTGGTCTAAAAATTGTTGGATTTTTTCAACAGTTGGGTTTGTTTTCCCATATTATACAAATTTTCATAATAGATGGCAAAATTTTAGTGATGTCTTGGGGGGGTTATATATTTTCTGTTTTGTGTGTAATTGAAAGTATATATCGGGAATTTGTTTTTGTGCTTGTTGTATACTTAAGTTTTTTGGCAAGCAGATTATTTGCTTTGTGGCCTTTTGTGAAGAAAGTTGTTTTTATACATTTTAATTTTTATTTGCATTGTTCTAAGTTTATTTTTCTTAGTTGTAGTTGCAGTTCTGAGATTATTTTTGCCTTCTCTGGGGTAGGATTTTGTTTGTTGCTTTGTTTAAGGTCAGAAAGTTTAATTAGTAGGTCTGTTTGGGATTTTTGATTTTTGTGTTTCAAGGTTATGACAATTAATTTGCCTCTGATCACTTCCTTATATCCTAGCCATAATGGGATGGCATAGGTCTCCTCATTTGTGTTGAGGTTAAAATTCCTTTATTTCCTGTTCTAATTGTGTTTTATATTTGGGTAGGTTGAAGAAGGTTTTGTTTAGTCTCCATATTTTGTGGGATGGGCTTGGGGAATCGTACTGCAGAGTCAGTGTTATTGGGGCATGGTCTGACCATTGAATTGTACCTATCTTGGTGTTTATTGTTTTTTGCAAAAGGTCTCTGTCTAAAAGAAAATGATCTATTCTAGAGTAGATATGTGGTGGAGAAAAAAAAAATGTATTTTCTAGTGTTTGGTTCTTTGCATCTCCATAAGTTGTATAGTCCGTTGAGCTGTAAGGTCTTTTTAAATAGTTTGCTTTGTCTTATTGAGTTTTTAGAAGGTTTGTGGTGTGTTGGGTATGATATGTTTAGTTCTGAGTCTCCTATTGTGTTAAAGTCTCCCATTATTATAATATTTCCTTGTTTGATATCATTTAGCATTTTGCATATATTTTTGAGAAATATTATTTGATTCTGGTTTGGGGCGAATGAATGAATGAATGATTTTATTTATAGAGCACCACAGATTTACGCAACGCTGTACAATTCAGCAATACAAACAAAGACAGACACAGGAAAAGTGCATTACACAATACAAGCAAGTAGCTTACAAGCATAAAAAAAACACTTTAAGTGCCAGGTTATGATTGACACAAGAGGTTGGAGGTCTCTGCCCCGCACAGCTTACAATCTAAGTGATCTATTGTATTTTACGTTGTTGATATTGCAGATTGCTATAAACATATCTCCCTTTTGTGTCTATTATTGTTTTAGTGATTTTTATTTTTAAGTTGGTGGGAAAAAAAAAAAATTTTTCTTGCCTCTATCAGAGTGGAATCCTGTGTTGTATTTTTTTATTTGTAAATTTGAGGAGTTTGGAATTTTTGAAACACACTATCAGCTTTTTGTCTGTATGCTTCATTCCAGGCTTAGATTCTTTTGTGTGGAGAGTTTAGTCCAGTTAAGTGATAGCATACTGCTATTACACAATCAGTGGTTCTGAAAATTCTATCGGTTTTGTATTACATTTTTCTTTATTTTATTTAGATATCTGAGAACTGATATAAAAACAGCTTAGAAACTTGAAGTTTTTAGCTGTGTTAGTTTGTGTCCCTTTCTCTAGGCATATTAGAGGGTCTTTGAATTCTTGGGGTTTTAATAGTTACCCCAGGTGTAAAGACCAAGATATGGTCAGGGAGTTCAGGGTTGTATCCTGTCCCATATTGTGAGAGGCGAACTGAGAGAAGGTTTGCAGTTTCTCATAAGAGTAAACCTCGTTTTGGTTAGTAACAATAAGTATTTTGTAACATTTACATGCAATCATTACATATGAGGGGAAAAAAAAGGAGGGAAAGAATAAATAAAAATACACCATCAAATAACTCCGTAAAATCAGCTGAAGTTTGATCAGGTTTACCTTATGATAATCGGATCAGAGTCTATGACGTTGAGACCTGGGTTTAGTTCTAATGTGTTTCTCTTTCCTTTTTTCTCTTCCCCCCCGCCCCGCGGGTTGGGAGATTTCTTTAGCGAAGCTTGCCTTGTACTTATATGCTCTTTGCTATTCTTGTATGATTCTGCTGTGTCTCTATCCATCCGGTATGGCGTCTGGCTGTCTCTTTTTTTTTTTTTATACAAATATAAAACCCTCAGGTATTTTTGAATTATACTTGTGGATGTTCAAGTTTGTGGGTCTTTTGAGTCTTGAATTGGTGTGGTTGTGTGGCCTTGAAATCCAAAAAGGAAGTTAATAAAACTTTAGGAATCTTTGGTATTTTTAACTGGTTGGGTGCTTCATGATTTTGCAGTTTTTTCATTCTCTGGGAATTTTTGTTTGAGCTGGTCTTTTTGTTGTTTTAGTTTGATCTGCGAGGTCGTTGAGGCCCCATTCTTTGAGTGCAGAGTATCCTTCTGGTATTGCTATTACTTTGGGTATTCAGTTTCTCATTATTATCAGTTTAACTGGGAATCCCCATCTGTATTGGATTTAGTCGTGTCGTAGAATTCTAGTTATTTGGTGGAATGCCTGTCTTCTAGTCATGGTCATTTGGATAAGTCGGGGGTACACTGTTAGGTTAGAGTATGTTTCTGCAAGTTTTGGCCTGGACCGAAGTGTCTGGAGAAGCTTTTCTTTTGTAAAATTGTATGTGTAGTAGTGTATCCCTAGGTAGGTGATCTGGTTAATGAGGGGCTTTAGCTATGAGGTGGATTCTGTGGCAGAGGAAAGTATAGACATGAAAAATTCACAAGTATTGTTCCAGATCTTTTGCTGTTGTTGTCTCTGGGTTATCTCTTATCTCAAGGTTGTTGTGCCGATTCCTATCTTCCATATCAGCTAGTTTGATAGATAGTCAGTTAACCTCCTCTTCTAGCGTTGCTTGTTTCTCTATGGAGTCGCTGATTGATTCAGCAAATGCCACCATTTTCTCTTCCATGCGAGCTGGGCGGTCTCCAAATTCCATTAGTTTGGCTTGGACGTCCCAGATCATGTTCCAAAGGTCTTCCTGCAATGCTGTTCTGAGTTCTATGAGTAGGATCCGCATCCCTTCTGCCATGATGCAATCTGTGTCGGGTGGGTTCTTTGTCTTCTCAGTTGCGGCTTTAGGCGATGGAGGAAGGGAATCCCATCATATCACTCGTGGTCTGGGATCCTGTGGCGTTATCTGTTCTTGGTGTTAAGAAGATACAGTGTGTTTTCGTTGATCTGCTTTTTTGTGTGGCATACTAGTAGAGTAATACTCTTTTTTTGTAATCGAATGGTCACTGGTTTAACCCTTGTAGTCGCTGGTTAGTTGCTTCCCTCAGGGATTATACTGCCATCTTCTGCAGTGCTAGGCGCAACTTTTAGGCGCACTTTTAATGGTAAATAGCTGTTAGTTTTTAGCGTCTATTTTAACCATTTTGATAATGCCACTTGATAGATTTCCCGCTATGTGTGATGAGGAGTCAAGGTTCATTACATATTAATAGGGAACCAATATGGCAGCTGCAAGATACTAGCCCCAGGAGTTCTACAAAGTAGCAACATAGCCCAAACATATTGATTTGCTGCTTCATAAAATTGCGCTTTATTTGGGCTGGCAGACCTTTTACTTTCAGTGTATTATGGCTAGGATGCATTAGTTCTTCTTTAACCTGTGATCATCAAGGTTTGGTGGCAGTGAAAGAAAACATTTAGGGGAGCGAAATATAACAAAACCTCCTCAACTTCAAATTTTTTTAATATATGACCTATATACCAAGCGGAGTTTGAGACCCATGCTCTAAGGAATAACTCAGTCAGGCTAAACAGAGAGAGATAAAAGATTTAGGTGCCTGATTTTTATCATTAAAGGGGAACTATAGTTGTAAATCATACTTACCTGACTGATCTTGAGTACACAAAGTGTACTGCTTCTAGATCAGTATTCATCTGATGATCCTCAGCCCTGCTTACTTACAGATGAATCTGGGCATGTACAGTTGGCTAGTTTTGCCAAAAATGGGGCGGGTCCTATGTGAGGGACAGACGTCACACACAGACCCGGAAGTGAGCAGAGCAATGACGTATTCAGTTGACAATCCTGGGTTGAGGATCGTCAGATATGTACTGCTGCTAGATCGATCAAGTACCCGGTTTCCCTGAAAATAAGACATCCCTGAAAATAAGACCTAGTACATTTTTTTCCCAAGCTTAAAAATATAAGGTCCCCCCCCGAAAATAAGACCTAGCTGCAGTAAAGTACGAGAAATATACTGTACAGGGCTGGACCAAGGTTTTTTTGCACCCTAGGCGGATTTTCCCTGCCCCCCCGCCGATTTCCTTTCCCCTGATGCCCCCCTCCCTGCTGCCCTCCTTTCCCCTGACCTACCTGCCCCACACAACCCCCTCCCACACTGTGCTGCCCCACACAACCCCCC
>JAKJJM010072562.1:0-12662 GCA_021901965.1 Pipa carvalhoi
CATTCCCTCTGCACTTTTAAGACCAAACTAAAATCCTACCTTATGGAGCACTAGCACTGATGTTTATGTAAATATTGTATTGTATCCTTAATTAACTATTTATGTTTGATGTGCGTGTGTATATATATATATATATGATAGATATAGATATTTATATATATATATTTTTTTATTTTTTTATTTATTTATTTAATTTATTTATGTATTTATAGACCAGTGTCCCAGCATACTGTTGCAGCTCTTATTACCCTTCTGTCTGTGTATGTAGTCTTCCTACCACTTCAATTGTAAGGTCTGCGGGGAAGGGACCTCCAACCTCCTGTGTCAATCACAACCCGGCACTTAGTATTCTTATGCTTGTAAGCTACTTGCTTGTATTGTGTAATGCACTTTTCCCATGTCTGTCTTATGTTTGTATTGCTGAATTGTACAGTGCTGTGTAAATCTGTGACGTTTTATAAATAAAGTTATACATACATACATACATACATATCAAGCTACTTGCAAAAAAAAAAAAATAAACCATTCTTTCCAGCCACTTTAAAAGTGTAAGTAGTCCACTTAAGAAAATGTGTACTTCATGAAAGAGTAACGGTAGAAACAGAAGAAAACTTACAAGAAATGAAGCTCCAGTATGCATTCTATTTCTCTGCAATCTTCAATATGATTTTAAAAATGCAGATGATTTTCTGAAGGAATGATGCGATTGTTAGCCTAATCCAATACAGTTTCTAATTGCATCTCAAAAGTTGGAACAATAGGATTTTAATGACATTCTTAGTTGGCTGAAAGCAATGTGTTCATGAACATGTAGGCATGCATTAGAGGTTTCCTTTTATGTTTATAATTGCTTTGGTGGATCATAACATACTACTTTTAGCAGCTAATAGTTTTCCTTTCAGAGGTAATCACCTTACTGTGTTCTCTCCAAATGTACAAAACACATGCCTTAGTAGTCAACAGAACATTTCTCAAACATAGCAGCACCTTATTTTACTAAAAACCGGAGTTCTGATATATGCCGATTATGTAAACAGAGAACCTATAATCTGCTTACATTTAGTGGTTCCATCTAATCGCTTTTAAATTATACATTTATAAAATAAGATGGTCAGATTCCTTTATGTAGTTATACTGTCAGTTTATTAATGGGCGTTCATGGAAAGAAATGGAAGCTGCAAACGGATTGTGTATCCCTATGATATATAGTTTGGTTGGTAATAAATTAGTTCAGGCGTCCACTGAAGGGCTGTCAAGACTTACCCCCCAAAACGTTGCTGTAACCTGCATCTATGGTCCATTAAATTAGGTTCTTTACCTCCCTGCGAGCCTGTGTGTGCAGATTATTTTTCCTTACTTCGTTAGCTTTATATCCATAATCATTACTGCCATATGGCTACTACACAGCAAAATTTTTAGGCAGGTGTAGAAAAAATGCTGCAAAGTAAGAATGCTGTCAAAAACAGATGGGTTAATAGTTTATTTTTTATTAACAAAATGCAAAGTGAATGAACAGATAAAGAGAAATTTAAATCAAATCAGGATTTAATGTGACCACCCTTTGCCTTCAAACCAGCATCAATTGCTCCAGGTAAACATTTTTGAAGGCACTTTGCAGGGAGGTTGTTCCAAACATCTTACATAAATAACCACTTACCTTCCATGGATGTGTAGGCTTGTGCTCAAGTACTTCTGTCTCTTTATATGATTCCAGACAGACTTGATGATGTTGAGATCAAGGATCTGTGAGGGCCATAACATAACTTCTTGACGACGAAGATAGTGCTTAATGACATTGGCTGTATGTTTGGAGTCATTGTTCTGTTGCAGAATAAATTTTGATCCAGACCCCTCTCTGATGATACTGCATGATGTATATGTATCTACAGGTATTTCTCAGCATTAAGGACACTATTAATCCTGACCAAATCCCCAACTCCATTCACTGGAATGCAGCCCCCAAACTTTGAAGGAATCTTCACCATGCTTCATGGTTGTCTGCAGAAATTCATTTCTGTACTGCTCTTTAGCCCTTTGACAAATAAACCACCTTCTGTTAAGGCCAATATTTAAAAATTTGGCACATCAGTCCAAAGAACCAGTTGCCATTTTTCTGCACTCCAGGTTCCTACTTTTTCCATGTATAGTTTAATAGCTTGGCCTTGTTCCTCTGTTAACTGTATGGGTTTTGGCTACAATTTTCAATGAAGGCCACTGCAGGCCAGACTTCTCTGAACAGTAGATGGGTGTTCCTGGGCCCTACTGGTCGACAACTGCATCTACAGTCCTCAACATTTTGTTTTCTTTGCACTTCTTCAAAAGAGCTTAAATGGCCCACCTTGAAATCCCAGTCTGCCTTCAAATCTTTGCCCAAAAAAGACCTTGCTGCTGCTATACAATTACCTTCTGTCTTGTTGCTGTGCTTATTCTTGCCAAAGTACATGACCAATGAAATGAAAACAACCACACAACCTTACTTCTGCAGCACAACTCCTTGCCCTTTTTAAGCTTCCGACACAGCTGTTTTTGTGATTAAGCGTGCTTCAACCTACATATGAAAATGATGGTCATTATTACCTGTTGATTTGATTTAGATTTCTCTTTTGTTCATACACTTTGCATTTTATTAATTGATAAAAATAAACTATAGACACTTATATTTTTAAAATGATTTTTACTTTGCTTTATTTTTTTTCCACAATTTCCCTAAAGTTTGGCGCACCACTATACATTTATATGGACTAACCACAAAGTGTTCTCTTTTTTTGTCTGCCACTCAAATTCACTTAATAGAAAAATAAAAAACACCTCTAAGAGTATTTGTAAGTTTCTGTACCTTGTTACCCCTGTGAGTATCAGGGCGGTTGTTTATCACTTATTGCTATGTGCCGCCGAGTTGTTTGTGATTCATATCTCCCCTGTATAGAACTGAATAAAACATGCCTAATCTTGCACAATCCTCACATTTTCTGTTATGTTTGAGACCATTGTTGCAACCACTGTTAATTCATCTTGTGGAATGTCTTCCTCTCTTTCTCCCACTTTAATAAGTCTGGTATCCTTTTCTAAAGATTTGTGCCTTGAGTTTCACAATCTTTGTTTTTAAGGAGCATTTTGGTTGTGTTCCCTCCAAGAAACACTTGTTTGTTGTACTCACAGTCCATTGTATAGTATTATATCATGATTTATCACTTAGTCTTGCAAAATCAGAATCCATTTCATAGGGAAGTGGATTATGAAGATGATTTTTTCTAGATGTATTCTTAATTCTAGCAAGCCTTTCAGACACTTACATAGTTTGAGGCTTCAGATAGGCAACATAATCCTTCAAGTCTAGGATGCAATGTGAACAGTTAGTGGATTCTCACCACGCAAAGTATTTACCATTTCTGAAATAGACATATAAAGCTATATACAAAGAATGTAGGTTATAACAGGTGAAACAGTGCTCAGGTTATTAAATAGTGTTGTAAATATCTGTAGAAATCAGGTTAAATTGTACTCAATTTGAAAACAAGTGTATGAGGGGCAAAATCCGGTAACATTGCATAAGCAAAAACAGACAATATATCAGAAAATTAACATAAAATGGGTCTTGTACATTCATCAGAATTCTAATACAGCCAATATATATTATGAGTCTTCATCTTTTAACCATCACATGACCTAAATATAGTTAGCAGTAAACACTAATCATTTGGCCAATGGTCACTATTTGAAAGTTAACTATTTGCCTGAATACTGAAATTTTCATTTGTTATTCTGTTAAAGAAGAACTAAAGTCTCCTAATAAATCACATTTGTTAATTTAGCCTACATGCTAGAAACACAATAAACACATAATCCTTACCTTCCAGGTCACCTACTTGATTATTTACACTTCTTTTTCAGGCATCATTTCACAAGTACACAACAGCCTTTGCAACATTTCACACCCCTGCTGAAAAAGCTCATGTCTGAGGCACTGGCTTCTAAAGAGCATATGTGAAAACCAGAGCTGAGTATGCCTCACTTATATGCACAGTTTAATGAACCATAAGACATTCCCCAACCAGCAAACACCATTTGTGATGAAGTGTCCGGGTTTACTGATATATTAATGAGGATTCAATATGACAGTTGTGAGATACTAGTACCAGCAGTTCTATAAGATAGCACTATATTCCAAAGGTTCTTAGTTGCTGCTTCATAATATAGCGGTTTAGGTTAGCAATTCCTGTACTTTCAGAATGTCAGTTATGGTCAGAGTACATTGGTTCTTCTTTAAGATTTTTTTGATAACACAGCATTCTCAGAAGTAGTTATGTTAATTATATTCCCCAACATACCATGCCTCAGCAGTGATAGATTCAATCAAATGCATGAAAGAGAAGACTTAACTAAAAAAAAAAAATAGAAGGCTCTAGAAGCAGCTTCTTCACAAATAAACTAAACCGTGTCAGCAGACAAGAATCAGAGGGCAACATTCAGTAAAGTGCATGCAGCCTGATTTCAAGGCTATGAAAGAAAAGCAAGTGACAGATGCATTACAGATGAGCACCGAGCATGTCTATGTCCCTGAAGGAATGGAGATGCATTACACTATTTCTGCTGACATTACATTGCCAGCTCCGTCCAAGCAATGTTTTCCTTAATGTAATGTAATGGCATCTGAATAAATGCAATAAAAACAGTTTTGAAAATTGAAAAACATGGAAATAGCAGTCTATAACATGAAATAATATATCAATAATGCTCCTCCACTTATTTTATGAATAATGAAATGATAATGTTTACTCATAGCATTCCTACCTCTCTGCCATACATTATCCAGGAGGGATATCTTATTGCTTTACTCCTTACAGAGTTAATCCCATTTTGATGGCTCTATTTCTGCCACCTGGATCCCTAAAGTTATGAACCAGACTTAATATTTCCAGATGCCCAAAACACTAGAATCCTTATCAAACCTTGGGGGAAACCTCTACCCTGTCAACCCTGCCTATCTAGTCTATCAACAGTGCAGTGCATATTAAATGCAGCATTGTATAAAAATGCCCACCATACAGGTGAATGCATAAATTTGTTACCAAAGTATAAATGACAGATTTTTCTCATGTTACAATACAACAAAGACAATGGCAGGTTAACAAGTCTATAATGTAAAATCAAATAATGCTATTTGGTCACATCCAGAGATAATGTGAACTGCTCTGCTATGGTTAAAAATGAATATGAATATAAATGAATTATCATTGAACATGACCTTGGAAAGATCTTGAAAATGAGAACAGGGCAGGGTCAGAAAGAAACAAGGCCCTGGGCAATATTTAAGGTAGGTTTGTTTGAACACTCATAAGTAACCCAGCTTTTTCACTTTTGTTCAACGCTGCACAATGTTCAATAGTCCACCCAGTTAGATTTCAGTTACACTGCACTTTATCCATCAGTTCACATTGCTACATCGCTGCTCACAAGTCCACCCAGAACACTATCAGTGCTTGCTGCTCAAAAGCCTACTCATCTTAATATCAGTACTCACTGCTTCTAATCTCACCCAGTTGCCCATTTACACCAGAAGACTAAAGGTATATGGTTATCCTCAAATTTTCATGTTTCAGTGCAAATTTGCAAAAGACAACACCAGCTCATCAAGGAAATGCCTATAAAAAAAAAAATCAGATGGGCATTATCAACATTATGGAAGACTATCCCATAGGGAAAAAATCCCACTCCTAGGGACTTGTACCCTATGCTGACATGTGGCAACGGATACATTTTTGTGAGGATAATCATCCCTAGGATGTTACCATTTTCCACCTATGTTGTGGTTATAGTCAAGCAGATTTTTACAAAAATTAATGCAAAGTACACACAATTTCCCAAAGAAGTGAAGGCAGATGGACACAACAAGAATTACATTACTTTGACTTGTTGATCAGGCCTAAATAGGACTGAAAATCACTCCTGGATCTGGAGGCAAATTAGTATAAAATTTGATATGGTTACATTTATTATAGGTATAAACCAAAACATAACATGTTCCAGCTACACACAAGCCTTAACTTTTTAAGTTACTGTACTGGAAAATTAGAAGTCTGAATTCTGTAATATTACCATCAAGGTTCAGCATCTCTCTTGAGAATCTAACATATTACCTGCAGAAAATCACTTTATCAGACAAAGGCTTAGTTTGTTAAAATAATTTGTTCTTGGCCTTTTCACATGAAGGATCACAGAGTTATTCGAAGTTGCTAAGGAATTGATTTCATAGAGTAAAACCACTGTAAACCCATGTTGTAACTTTCATAACCATTTGATGTATTGGAGATGAACAACAACTGAACGTAGGTACTGTATGAGAGAACATAACGGTCAGGGCCAAAACCAAAGGAAAAGTAAGTAAAGTAAAACTGCATGAATAAATACCCTATCTGACATAGTCAATTGCTCAATGTAATGTAGATTATACTAACCCCAAGTTTCATGTTTTCCCTTTTTCATTTTTAGGATGCAGGTCTGCTCTATGGTTTACTAATGAGTAAAGTCGTTACAAAATTCTTATGGCCACCACACTACCTTATTAAATTGAACTCAACTAAAACAGAGCCATACAATCACATGCCCTTTTATCTCACTGAGGTAAAATAAGTCTGCTCCATTTGCACCACACAAGTATAATATCTTAAAGGATCAAGTATACACTGCACCAAACATGTATATGTATATCATCAGGTCACCACAAGGTCACTGCTTACAACAGGGGAGATGTTGGCCTTTTAATAATGAGAACAGATAATCAAAAGTACATAAAATGGTAATTAAATAGACACTACACCCAAAATGCTCCAAACACACCTTTAATTAATCTATTCAGATAATTAAGATATTTACATCAGGGTGGCTGGCAGAACGGTCACTCTTATCCTTAGGTGGTAAGCCCCTAATCTAAAGCATGAGAGGGACTTGCCCTGAGCTTGTACTTTGCTAGTAAAATACTTACTTTTCTAGAGTAAAGGCTACAACCAACCATTTTGGGGTCGAGTAGATATATGCCAGTTAGGGTGAATGTGGTGAATGGTTAAAAGGTAATTTCATCCAACAGATCTTTAAGCAATAGAAGTAGCTAGGGACACCTCAACCATGAATGACAGCCTTTCCCTCAGGCACTTTAAATGCCCTTGTACATTATACACATCTTGATAAAGAATTATATAGCAGGCTTGACATTGAAGAAACATGGATCTTGATTAAAAAAAAAAAAAAAAAAGTCGGAACTTTTGTAAAGGTTTGCCTTTTCCATGTAGGACTGCCATTGCTTGAGTATAAAAAAGTCAGGAAACCAAATTGCTGAATGCAAAAGCATATTAGAAATACTTATAAAAAGCCCTGCATTGTTGTACTAACCTCAATATCACAATAGAAATGAAATGATCTCTAAAGCATTGATTTGGATATAATTGACCATAGCTAGGCATCTTGGTCAGGCATATAAAAAAAAAAAAAAAAAAGACTTCCGCTGTACTGATTTTTGTAAAGTTAAAAAAGTATAGTTGTTAATCATTGTGGTTAATCCAGAAACTATCCTCCTAATGCCTAGACACTGACTGGGAATCAAAAATGAAGAATTCTTGTTGAAAGCTTCTTTTAGGGCCAGATTCTCCATCGTCCGAATGCCATGCGAATATGCCTTTGTGAAGGCATTTCCGTAAAGTACATAAGGTGCGCCACTGAAATAGTCACGGACGCGCTTCGTGCACTTCAAGAACAGGTGAACAGAGCGGTCACATGGCATTCGGACGATGGAGAATCTGGCCCTTAGTATTAAGGTATTTTCAGTATTGAATTTCTGTACGAAAGCCACAAAATATTACTGCTACTGATGCATGAGATTTTATAAGGCAATGTAACACTGCTTTACAGTTTATTTTTATTATGGTCACCCCCAACCTCTGGAAAAAAAAGAAAAACATGCACAGTATGTTCCTCACCTTATTCTATAACAATTAACCAAAAACCATATTACTTCTCAGCTTCACTCTACCCATGAATTACAAAATGATCAAATGTTAATGAATGTCGACAATGACTATTTCAGGGTACTATATGAAGCTTGTAAAAAAATAATGAGATTTTAAATTTGTGAATGAGAGAGGTAGTTTTTAATTACCTGTCTCCATTTTCCCATCCTGAGCAGCAGGTCCTTCAGGAATGACACTCTTCACCTGCAGAAACTCATCAGGTTCATCTCCTCCAATGATAGTAAACCCAAATCCCATGTTACTCTTCTTTAACGTGGTGCTTAGGAAAGTTCCCTTTAGCTGTGATGCATCACGGGTAAAGAGAGGCTTTTCTACAGTATTAAAGGGAAAATGGGAAAGAAGAACTTTACCATGTGGTGAAATGAGATTACATATACTTCTAGACTAAGCAGCTAGTTATGTGTTCATAGACATAAATATGTAGCATCATGAAATTAGTAAAATAATAAAAACCTCTAATGATTTGATTCTCAGCTTTGACATATTTAGTTTATTGCACTACTGTGAAAAGTAATAGATTAGCCAAAGATACAGATCATATAGGCTCCCCTGCTAGTTAGCTTTCAATGTTTATCTGAAAACCCTTTGAGGAACAAAGCTGTGCAGAATGTATTATGTAATCAATCATTTTACACACTTACAGAATCTATTTCTGAAATGGAGCATAGTACTGCATAAATGTTGCTGCCATGACTTCTATTTAGCTGTAATGGTAATCTAAACTTTTAGGCATAAAATGGATTCTAAACACTTTGCTTCAGATAATAGCATCTTGTTTGTTTAATCCTGCACAATTTTATCTTTGATTTTGCTTGTGGTATCAGTCATGGTTAGAACTACGTGGGTACTCAAATTTTAATTTTACGTACGTGGAAATACTTTTACCACAGATACCCCATCCCAAGGAATATACGTCTGTTTCCAATTATGGATATTTTGTCTTAATGTTTTATCTAAACTAAATAGCAACAAACACTGCACAGTCTGGATCTACAAGAGAAACAAACCATCACAGATTATGTTTTTAAATCTGTTTTACATCTTTTTTTATTGAGTACCTCTAAATACTTGGGGCTGCATGGGCTGGGTTCCCAGTTCGGTGGAGGGCATACTGTGCTGCTGAAGCTTCCTTTTTGCCTCCAATACTGGGTTTTCAAACTGAGTTCTTCTGTTTATGTGACTGTAAATATAATTTGTAAAGGTTACTTTCCTGGTAAGCAATCCATATCTACAATGTACTTAATGCATAGATTCATGGGATGATCTGTTCATCTTAGTTCCCAGGTTTAAGTGTTCTTTAGGGGTATCAACAAAAGCCAAAACTACAAGCGGGATTGACATTGAGCCAGGGAGAAATGAAAGGCTGCTAGTCAGATAGCTGTAAGGATCATGTGCAAAACAGCTTCAGTGGAGATGAAGTTCATCCAGTATTACAGCATGATAGATGGAATGATTAAGAAACCAAGTCAAACTGAAAAGTTTCCAGATCATTAACTTGCATTTAGACCGTGTAACTACAGGGGTTGCAGTAGTAGCCTTGACTGCTATGCCCCTTCTGCAGCATCTGTGCCTGTCCCAGAAGGGGGGCCCCAGTGCAGATCCCACACTAGGGCCCAGCAAGTAGTTTCGCCACAGAGTCTAAAGATAAAAGGTCACAGCTAAAAAAGAAACTTATGTATAACTTTTTTTTTAGCCCATATAGAACAAGTAAATCTGTATTAAACAAAACACTGCAAGAAAGATTTCCTCATTTCATTGTGCTACCTTTCCCTGCTGTACATTTCATTGTGTTACCTTTCCCTGTTGTACTTTTCATTGTGTTACCTTTCCCTGTTGTACTTTTCATTGTTACCTTTCCCTGTTGTACTTTTCATTGTGTTACCTTTCCCTGTTGTACTTTTCATTGTGTTACCTTTCCCTGTTGTACATTTCATTGTGTTACCTTTCCCTGTTGTACATTTCATTGTGTTACCTTTCCCTGCTGTACATTTCATTGTGTTACCTTTCCCTGCTGGATTTTTCATTGTGTTACCTTTCCCTGCTGTACTTTTCATTGTGTTACCTTTCCCTGCTGTACTTTTTAAACTTTCACTCTCTCCTCTTTATAAAAAAAAAAATTAAGCTAACCATACAAGGAGCAATTTTTATTCAATAACCAAATATTGTGCTAATTGCGTGTGTATCAATGATTGCTTAAAGTGATCAACTTTGATAAGCTTTAATTAGTTGTGGGATTAAATCACGCATGTTCATACATTTTTAGCCACATCAGTAACAAAGAATAAGCACTGCTCAAGCATCACACATTCATTATTTGAAACCCATACGGTAGCAAATTATATAGCCACAATTGTTTGGAATTCTTTCTAAACTAAAACACACATATATGATACGTCGCAATGTAAAACAAAACATGAGAAAACACACTACAAAGAAGACTAATCTGCGTTTTTCATTACATCCACTGGGCTTTATACATACAAGATCGATTCACAAACCGCGTTTGATGCAAAGGCAATAAAAACGGATTTCAGCCATGTCATGGTAGCTAATGTATTCTGAACCTTATTTTGAAATGATTGATATTTTAAATGCAGTAAAGACAGACTTACTCAACATAATATGTGCCATATATGGGGTCGTCAATTTTCTCCCAGCCGTAAGGAAGCTCTGAAAGAAAACATATTGGAGATTACACAGTGTAATATTAATAATGTGCAAATCACTATACAAAGAGGAGCTCTCCTAGCAGAATTCAATATTACATATCACATTGTCTAATACTTCAAATGATTTTCAAATCAAAGCATGCAATATTCTTCTCACAAGTCCTTCCTGATTTTTTAAAGAAAGATTGACAACATTTGTGTGGAAACAGATGCAGAACCATAAATACTATTAAAGCAGATTTCTTGTTTCATGGGGTTTTGGGCAACACAGATTTTCTAATGAATGCAGAACTGGGTCGCTTTAATTAAATTGCCTATAGAGAACTGTAGGATAATGGCACAAATGATTCTTTTTTTTTTTTTTAATGGAACTAGGTTGTCAACCCTGCTTAACCTCGCTGAAAATCACCCCTGGTTTTGGGTATTCGATAACAACATCACATTAAATCACATTATGTATTTTGCATGAGTCCTGAATACTGTAAACATGTATTTTACTCCATATTTTCTAAATTGTATTTAAAAAGATCAGGAAAAAGCATTTAACAAACCTATCTTTCTAATGGCATACCTAAAATAAATTAATGAACAAACCTGGATTGAGAATGCTGTTTTCATTAAGGGCCAGATTGACTAAAGGCTGAATTCACCTCCCTACAATTCGAGTCACATCTCCAAAATAGTCGCAAATTCACTTCTCATTACTGACTAAGCGGTGAATAGACTTGTTGAACAAGGGGACAGTAGTGATTGCTATCGGATGCATTGTGTGGCTTAATCAGTTGGATAGAAGTAGAAAGTGGACCCCTGCCATGAGCCCCCCAATTTGCCACTCTGATGTAGTGAAGTCAAATGGGTGAATTCGGAGCAGTTTACCTAGTCACATTCGCTCTTCGACACACTCTGCCACTTAGTCAATAGTAGAAGTGCACGTAAAGGGATATGAAGTGCTCCATAAGATTGCAACTATTGTAGTCGCCCAAACCGGTCATGTGTTCACCACACCACAGACTGTGCTCAATAATTTAACATGGGGAAGTGGTGATTAGATGTGAATTCAAAGCTTTACATGACTATTTGGCCTTTAGTCAACAAGGCCCTAAACCAGGATGTTGACAAACATCTAGTGAAAACAAACAATGAAACACATCTCTCCATTTAATTCAAACTTTTGTGTGATGTGAAAACTAATGGCTTTCATCAAAAAAATTATGTCAAATCAAAAATAATAACAAAAAGTAGCCCTTCCCCATATTCATTAGCTCTTTATTCCAGAATCAGGTTTTTTTTGGGGGTACATTAAGCATCCCTGTTCTTTCTGATTATGAAATAAACAGTTAATGAATATGGGCAAAGTGATGTTTTTGTTATATACTTAGAAGCAAACTTCTATCAGTATAATTTTGTTTCACTCTATAGGGTAAATAAATGAAAATATGCTACACTAGAGGTTGATGATTAAGAAACTGCAGTAGTAGCAGTTATCAGCATTACTGGACATAATATGTAAAAATGTTTCCATTTAATCAATTTAAATCTTACTTGCTATAGCACCAAAATAAAATGAGTAGCAAAATAAAACACAACAACATACAATGTAACATATCAAGCCTGGTGCAGAGATGACTTTGCATTATGAGATCACTGCAAATAAATGATCTATTAGTTGTACAGGTATACAATTCTTAAAATATTTTGTTTTGAGATTTCCTTAAAGCAACCAAAATCCTCAGTAGACAATGATGTAATTGTCCAGAAAAAGTTTAAAATTGGGGTGTAGATTTTTTTTATCCTGAATGTGAAAACAATAACATTAAAATATAATGCTTTTATAATTTTTCTCAGTGGTTCCTGGGAGCTTAAAAAAATTATTCCTGTCTTTTTTCATGCAGGATATGATCTGAAACATGGAGAAAAACACAACAAAACAGAAAGATAATTCTCCCCACTGTAGTTCTGTAAAAAAAAAAAA
>JAKJJM010072718.1:0-26297 GCA_021901965.1 Pipa carvalhoi
GTTCGGTGAATGTGCATATGAAACTGGTGGGTTCGGTACCTCAAACAAGGTTAAGAACCACTGTGATAGTAACAGTGTCCCCTATAAGATGCTTCTTTTCCAAACTCAAAACAATCCAATTTGTTTAACCAATATAGTTTCAACCAATCATAACATTTATGATCTTGGCGGTTCATTAGATAAATTCTCCTTGTCTAGTCTTTATTATAGATGAATATTATCATGTTTTTATCAAACAATAAATAATGCCAATGTGACATTTAACAAACTTTTATGTGAAATAAACAAAAAATGGTAATATGTATGTTATTCACTTTAACTATTCCTGAATAAAAACTAATTTAGAAGAAAATAATAGGCTTTAGTCATATCTGTTGTATGTTCCTCTTTACCTTATTATTTATCTAAAGCAGGGTAAACCTATTGGATTTTATTGGTTTTCTATTTGATCAAGTCAGGGAAGGGATTAAAGTCTCCAGGTTGCCATGGTTTTACCTAGCACTATATGTCCTCTAGATGTGCTTTTTTTATGTTTCTATAATTACTATGTCCAAATACCTACAACCATATTTCTCATTTATGTATAAAGGAATATGAAGTATAACAATTTGTCATAATTAGATAATCCCATTTTTAATGTGTGTCAACTTCAGGAAGGCTGTGTATGATACTTCTAAAAATCACATATAAATGCACTAATAGGAACAACACATGATGAAAAGCACATATGTTTAGATTATATCAATTTCTATATATGTTTAGGTGCATTTGCTGCGTGTTCTGTATATCAAATTCTTGGAGTAAATACCTGTTGCACATGCACTTTTAAGAGGCCCTGATGAAAACATTTTGATTACCTCTGTCCTAGACTTCAGTCCCTTTACCTTCAAATCATGAATATTCATGGGAGTTAAAAATGATTAAGTGAAGGTTTTGAATTTTATTCTCATGGATGGAAAAGTTACAAATGTCTTTTTTTTCTGTATAGTAGAAGAAGATTTTTCAAGACAAGGTGAAAATGATAGTTTCTTGAAGATCAATATTCAGCACACAGGGTAATCAGCTTGGTAATTAAAGCATAACTGAAAGGGAAAGGACATTCAACATTACTTGCAATGTCGAGAATATCTTTTATATGAAAAACAACTGTCACCCATTCAACTGTTCTGACAATACTGATAGCTACCTTGTGTTGAAATCCTTACATACATATCTAGTTTTGATGGCACATATGTCTAAAAGATGTACTAATTTGTACTGATAAACAAATCATCTTCAAGTAGCATTTAAAAAACATATCTTTCAGACGTCAATTTTGATCTTTATTAAACACAAAATTCCCAGCCATTTACCAGTAGTATTGGAGAGTTTTAGTAGCGCTTTAGATTATATTATTCTTTTAAAATAAATGTCATTCGTTGTTATATTTCATACTGTACAGAAATACCAAAATCAGTTAGGTGTATCTATTTTAAACATTACACATAAATGAATGACTTCTTAGAACAAGAGAGAAATTCATGCTGTTTCTAATGAAGCAAAATATTCTCAAGGGAATGTGGAAATTAATTAACAATGAATATTAGAAATGCAATAGGATTCATCTAAATTTTTACTATGTTAAAATAAATAACTAGTTAAAAGCAGGTTTAAAATAAATTGCATCAACCCTAATTAGGATTGACTCATATTTCTTTGTCAAATAAACAAATGACCCACCCATTCATTTTAAGTAAGATATTACACAGGTTTGCAGGTCAAAAGAAAGAGATAAAAGACAAATTGATTGTGTCTGATGATGTTAGTCATTATGACTAATCTGAGGACCAGAGAAAATTGTGCAGGTAAAATATTACATAATAAGAAAAATATTGTAATTATAGAGTCACCTTGAATGGTGATTACGGATACTTTGCTAAAAGGCTTGCTAGTGTAGAATATGGTCCCTTTAAAGTCAATACAAAAAAAGAGAGAATGTCTGTATCCAGCAGGAACATTAAATAGGGTCACCCCACCCTATGAATCAATAACCTCAGAAATCAAATGTGCCAAATTGAATTTCAGTAGAAAAAATATGTATTTATTGTGTCATATCTCACACCAAGCCGGGCATATTTTCTTGTGAGAAACAGGATGAGGTCACCAGCAGTGGAACAGGTAAGTCGATGTTACTGCATAAAGTTGTAAGAATTTGCTGCACAATAAAATAACCAGTAAGACCAGAAAAAGTGAAATTACCATTTATATTGGCTTTGGATTAGATTGAATTTTATATTCTTTGTATTTGATTTTCCCTTTTCTGCCAACTAACTTTTTATCTACTGCGTAAACAGACCAATGTTTCAATGTTTTCTATGGAATGTTAGATAATACACACACATGTTACCAGAAATCCTAGCAAAGTGAATATAAAAGTATGAAATAACATACTTTCATGCTATGGGAAGTGCAGATTAAACACATAGCAGTTAATATAGAATTTGGGACATTTTAATTGATGTAACTGCTCTACCAGTGATTGCAGAGTAGGAAAAATACATTCTGCAGCTTTGTTACTGGTGAGATTGGGATTAGTGTTAATGTTGTATTCACATTTGTAGTACAAGCTGTGCCACTGCTGGAACACATGCTAAGATATTATCTGCTGAGCAAATTGCTATGCCAATGTTCATACTAGAGGCATATATTCTATGCTAATATCCCTGTGGAGAGTAAATGATGTGACAGTGTACATAATGTAGGTTACTAATGTTCCAGGTTTTATCCTTGGGGAAATGTGCTAATATCCATTGCAGGGGATGAATGATGTGCTACATTTTACACTAGAGATAACCTCTCTGCTATAATTAGTAGATACTTCACCCTTAATATAATGTGGTGGTGCCCCATTTCTAAGTTCCAAACAATGTATAGAATTGTACACCAATATAGATAGAAGTGGTGCTAGATTCTTAGATGCTGGGCACACATCAAGTAGAGGAATACAATCTGCTCACACATGCAGGGAGGTGTAGAACCTCCCAGGCTAGCCTGATGAAGGGTGGATTATACCTCCTGAAACATTGCTGTTATGTAACCTGCACTTATGGTCTAATTAAAAAGGTTCTACACCCACCTGCGTGTGTGTGTGCAGATTCTATTTGTCTATTTTGGTGCCCGATCTCTGTCATATACCTCTTTGTAAATATCAAAAAAAAATTCTGCAATATAGTTGCAAGTTGCTTGCTGACATTTTGTTAGAGAAATAATGACTTGCTCGCTACAATGCCCAGGTAAACATTCAGTGAAGGCCCATGCCTAGGCTATGTTGTAATCTGGCTTTGTGTCTGGACTCTACTCCTCATCCATTTTTCTAGAATGCCTAATTTCCACTGAACTCTGTCCTAACAAACTGCTTCTATCCAACTTCAGCTCAGATTTTGATATTATATCCAAGTCACAAGCAAGAAGATTTTCAGTTTCTGCTGAGGCCTTTACTGCAATTTTACTTTAATCCACCTGCTCCACACTTTCTAACTTCTTACACAATATAGGGTACATTTAATTCTTACTGAGCCCTGTCCTACAAATCCATTTTTACCTAGCTTCTTCTGTGACATTGCTGGTAACTCTATAATTATTGCATGCTTAAACTTTGACATTATACAATCAAGGTCATGATTAATTCCCACCAGTCTACTGTCTTTAAATAAACTATATGATCTGTTTTACCAAACATCAGGTGTTGACCTGGTTATCATACTAGATTATAGGACTATGTGTGAATTAGTTTAACTGGCACAGTTATCATTATGCAATTCTATTAATACATGTGAACTTGTAGCCTATATTAGAACTTACAATAGCAGGGACTGCAGAGTAGATGGGGATTTGCAGTCCTAGCAATTTAAAAAAGGTATTTACCTACAAAAGATAAAGACAGAACTGGATATAAACTGTCATTGCTTAAAACCTAAAACTGCTATACTGAAACTATCCTTTTGTCCTTACCCTAATGCAGAGACTGCAGTTCCCACAGTCCTCTCTCATCTTGTGTCTTCTCTTTTCAGTAACTACTCAATTTTTTTTTAAGATCACTATATCATCCTAATTCAGGTATCTCAATCTTTCCCTGTTTTTAACGCAGGAACGTTTTTTCAGGAAGCATCCTGGAAGAGAAGTGTGGTGCAGGGCCCATGCAGGTTATGCTGTGTGGCTTTAAATGATGTTGTCATGCCACTGAGTATCCCCAAACCCTCATAATATTGCTATCCTTTCTCAGTCTTGATCATTCATTATGTCAGGCCTCTAAACATAGTAAGAACAGATTTTATTTTTGTTGTTCACCCATGAAAATAAAATGGTTGTCCACTGTTGGTCTTATATCCCCTACAGCACATTTTGTGATGACATACACTTTAGCCTGTCGCAAAAGAATCAGACCAAAATTTGGTGTTGGCATTCTGCTCTGTACTTACTCTTCAGCTTAAATCCTTAGCCAAGAAAACTACTCTACTTCCCATCCATTATATTCTTTCTGTCTTTTTGATCTCCAGGGGATTTTTTGCCTTATTTTTCATAATCACCACACCTTCTTCCCTACCACTATAACATCTCAAAAGACTTTTTTGAACTGGTACATTGGCATTGCAGTGCTGTGGTTCCGGGTTAAAGTTCATTTCTGGACATCATGTGCATGGCCGTTTGTACGTTATCCACATACTTGAATGGGTTTTAATCCAAAAGCAAGCTAGGTTAGTTGGAACCTGACAAAATTTGGCACTAGTGTGTGTCTGACTGTGCAATTGGATAGTAATATTAGATTGTAAAATCCCAGGATTGAATTGAATGGTTAATCTCTGAAAAGCACTGGGGAATATGTCAATTCTATATAAATAAGGACAATAAATAAGTTATAAAAATAGTGCAGACCAAATATATCTTCTACATCACCATCACTAATCAAAATGACTATAAATAATAATTTATACCAAAACAAAAATTGGGAATTCCAGTATTGGACTACAATGTATTGATTGTAATTATATGCTCTGTGATTGCATCTTCTCTTACATAAGGTACACCAGGATGGGTCATTGCCTCTGAAGCCCACAATCCTTTTTTTGTCAACAAATTAGTCTATGAAATGGTCAGCAGTTGTTCAGATCTTTACCTGACATAATCTATTTACCTTGATCCATCACCACTACCATGAAACTAATTGCTGCTAAAAATACATATCCAAGGATAGAATCTGTGGTTTTGTGTCTCCTATGCTCCTTACAAATGTGAAAATGTAAAAAAGTTTAAAAAAAAGTTTGTGGTCTGAAATCTCTTATCAAGTTTGCATGTAAACTCAAATGGAAAAACACATTGGCACATGAAGCCAACTTTACCTTGGATTGGAATCTCAGAAACCTAGTCTCAAGCATCATATTATAAAAATATAGAAAGAAAAGAATAAAGACATTGTGCTCAGTTCTGTAACATAAACAATGCATGCTTGTTTTATAACAACAAACTGGAACTTTCCCACAACTTTCACCATGCAATTGTGGTAAGGCTTCTAAATATTTAATACTTTATTTTTCCACACTCTGATTTACAAAGCATTTGAAAAAATAAAAAGCATTGATTCAGGCATGGTATCAATCAATTCCATCAATGAAGGCATAAAGAATTTTTCTCTGCCCTTGTTCAAATATGTTTCGCTGTCAAGGTCCTTGGTTTGCATGGTGATATCCATCTGTAGCAGACTTGCAGTAAATGATTAAGTAATACAATAGGAAAGTATGGAACAACAAGCCCCCTGTGGCTGTTAATTTGCTCCTGTGAATTATACTGTTCTTGGTGCTAATATCACTCAGTGGGAGAGTGACTGCCTCACAGGCTTTACTTCCCTTGCCTCATTCCGTTGTATTGCAAATCAAGCTCCCAGAACAATTGGAACAGCATGTGTGTTCATACTCTAAGGAAAAGATGCCCACTTTCAATGAACATGATTTTAATGTGCCACTGCAAAAGGTCAGCATATTCGATCAAAGCCATTGTGTGCCATGGAAGGGGAGCAAAGAGTGCAATGTGAACTTTTCATTCTCTGGTGTTTTGATGTTTGGAAAGAAAACAATTGTCTAGCTACTCATAAACAAACACAGGATGAGAATAAACAGTTTAAGACAGAAAGTTTTCAATAATTTTGAGTCTAATCCTAATTTGCCATTTGAATAATCTAAGCATTTTGATAATGTAAACCCTTGAGGAATCCCACTTACCACACAGTTTAGACTGGCACATTGCTCATTTGTATCCTTTAGTGAATGGTTGTATATGGTCACAAGGCTCTGTGCTTCACAGAAACTTAGAAGTAGAAAGATAACCTAGCATCGAATATGGTGCAAAAGGACCGGACTTTTTGTCAACACCACACTTAAGAGAGTGAAACTGTGCTGCTGTGTACATTTATACACTACATATAACTTGCCATTCTAGAAAGCTCACTCAATAGAAATACAACTAAGATGTATTTACAAGTTAAAGTTAATTAGTATGTTGTAGATAATAGTAAATTACCAAACCTGTAGCTTGTATTTTCTTTTAATAACCTCACATGTTCCCATTGATTGTTTCCTTATCCTGTTCTCCAGACCCTAACATTTATCTCTAGATGAAGAACATGTTACTAAGTTCTGAAAATAAAAGCCTGGTTCCAACTTTTGTTTTTGTTTTTCACTGAGAGCATTTTCAAACTGGAAAACAATTATTTCTTTTTCATCCTCTGTAATTTATAGAGTAATTTTCCAGCAAATTTTCAGGCAAGTTGTTATTTTCATTGTACAAACAAAATATGTAAATTGATGTTTCTCTCAAAGTTAAAGTACATGTATTTTTTCTGAAAGAAACAGAAAATGTATCAGAACCAAAACAGGTGGGTGTGCACATAGCTCTACGTAAGATAAAAGTCTCAGAGTACCTCTCTTTTTTAACTAGGAACCTCTGAAACTCTTATTTTTCTTTCACCTCAAACCCCCTACTATAATAATGTGTCTTTTAGGAGACAATATGAGCAGGTTAAATCAATCTAACCTTCTTGATATGTTACAATAAATGCATAATTGTATTCTTTTTTAATTGTTCAGCAAATACATTATTGACTAAGGACAGAGAGACATGATTGCCTACATATTTTATTTTTATTAACAAGTTATAAAGTATATAACTAAACTCCCTGTAGATTATAGGACCAAGTAGGATGAACCAGAGCATGACTGTGATAAAGTGGTAGTTTGTTGTTGGTAATATTGATTTACCATTAAAGGAATAGTTTGGTCAATAAATTGTATTTACTTAATTAATTGTCACTGTTTAATAAATGTTTTGATCTCTGCTGTGTATCTCTGAACCTGCTGTTTGACTGAGATCCCCGCTTGTTTGTTTGTTTACTAGTTGAACTGTCTCTGAGAACAAACTGTTTTGTTTAAAATTTTCTGAAGAAAGCCTGTTTATTTTATAATCTGTATTTGCTGCACATAGCCTGTTTGTTTGCTGAAGAAAGCTCTTTTATTTTTGTTGCTGCCTAAACCAGTGCAAACCAATAAATTGGACTGCTATTAAATGTATTTTTGACCAGGTTTGGCTTGATTTATACTAGTAAAAACCAATAGCCCATAGATTCAGTCTACTATATATATACACATATTCATATCTTCCTTTTATCAACAATATTTTTTATTTGTTCTGCTGATCAGTTTGAATTCTTAAGTTAAGAACTTGACCAAAAAGCTTAATAAACCTGAAACACCAATTAGAAAGAAGCAAGTACAGGGCAAGAGTTTGAGACTGCAAAAAATTTTCAGCAAAATGCCTTTCTTGACCTTTCAAATTTAGCTGCTGCCTAGAAGATAGGTGAGAAAGGGGGGTTTCCTAACCTGGAAATCATTGTTTAATTGCCATTGGAAAACATGTTTTAAATAGTATGAATTTTGGTTTTGCATCATGTAGTAGAGCAAGGTTGTTTTGCTTTCTTTTCCTATAGGAGGTTTTAAGACCAGGGTCTGAGCTCTAAATAAGTCCTAAGAAATATATTGTTTTATTGTAATTTTGTCTTGCTATTTTCTCTCTATATATACTCTATATCAATAATTCTTGAATGTTTTATTAATAAGATCTTTTTATTTTCACTGAGAAATGTGCCTAGCTCCCTAAATAGACAGCTGCCTTTATTGGAACAGAATTATAAAAACCCAACTTCCTTAAATAAAAGTACTATAACTGTAATAGCACCACTTGCTGGGACCAAGGAAGGTAAGGAGAGTAAGCAGCCTATTCAGGGACCTAATGGAGATCAGTATTATCAATGAGCTATTGAATGATTGTGAGTTGTGACCTATTGTCAATGTGTTATTTCACAGGAATCTTTGACTTGCTAAAGCTTACATAATAACTGAAAAAATTAAGCTTTTGCTGCAGAATCACTACTAACATATTACCATAGAACACTAACTTGTTGGTTATCATCCTGAAATTAAGTATATACTGTTAGACAATACAATTAGCATTGGATTTTTATCTAGTATTACCACCTGACAATGCAAAGCTTACAGCTATAGCATTGTTTCCACAGGGGGATGATATTCATAGATACCATGGAAACAGCATACCATTACAGTTTCAAATTTTGTAGAAATATTAGCATTCTGCTCTACTAATTTAGGTGACCTGACAAACATTTTTGTAAGAGAAACATTTGTTTTGTATTAAGAGTGCATTTTATGAATCATTTTGCAGCAACTATCTTTTGCAAGCAGGGCAGGATGTTCAATATGCTGGGATCTTAAAAATCTTCCAGGAACAGCACCAATAATTATGGTAGATTAAAAGGTTCCTAATTACCCTAGTTTTTTTTTTATTCAGATGAGAGTGAAAATGAATTATTATCATTTTGGTGCCAAGATGAAATAAGAAGACCGCAAATCTATTGGAAAAGTAGGCATAGGGTTATTATTTCACTATCTTTAACACTTCTATTGATTTATTAGAAACTAAACAGATATAAAATCCTCTTTAAAATACTGTTATCGATTCTCCAACATCTTTGATAATTTGCATAAATCAGAACTTACGTAAACTCCAAACCACAATTTGATTCCCATTTGCATAGAAACAGGGGGACCTATTCACAGACATAGGTGCAGGCTTGTCTTATTATCCTATCACTGATTCATTTTATCAGTTTACTGGAGTTGGAGTCATTTACAAAGTACATTAGTGGCTTCATAACAACTCTAACATTTCCAAACTATGTCACTGGTAGTTTTCAGAACAGAGTCTTTGAAACATGAGTCAGTAGCATAATGATATGTAATGATAATGAATTAAAAAAAAGGGTGCATGTACTAGAAAGCAAGTGAAAAAGAAAGTATGCCTTACACTTACACCTTAAAAGTAACTAGTCATTTTCTTTTCTGCACAACTTAATTTTAAAGCATCTAACTAGATCCATTATTTCCAAATAAACCATATATATACACCAATGGGTTTCAGTTGTTTTGATTTATAGAGATGCTCTAAAATACTTTAAAGAAGTCTCTTATGGGGTCATTGACTAAAGTAAGAATTCAAACGTCATAAAAAGGTGTTGCAACTGAAGAAATGAAGTACAAATGCTGGCCTTTTCACTTCCAAGAGTGCCGTGTTCACTCTCATAAGGTGGTACATAAACAAATAATAGATGGTGGAAGAAAGGCTCCAAAAGCAGCAGTCACTGTGAATCCTTTATTGGGCAAATAATTACACCCAACATGTTTTGGGTAAGTACCCTTTGTTAAAGTCCAGTGGAAAAGGCTTGGCAGTATTTTAAGCTTGGCATGCATTTTTCTGGTTGATGTTGGTTTTTGGGCCTAGATGAGAAATGGTCAAATGTTAGAGGAGGCACGATGAAGTGTGCACATGGCATGGAATGTTATCTTACAGGGAATATTTAAAACATTAACAAAATCCCCCTTACAAAACAAGACTCAAGACTTACATGCTGCTAACCTTTCTTAACACCTCTCAAGACCTGAGTAACTAAATACCTCATGTAAGCTTAACTTAATTTTTATATATCTATTTTGATATGTTTGAAGGAAACAATAAACTGTTCTTGATTGAAAATGAAACAATCAAAAGATCCACCCAAAAGAAAGTAGGAAACCTTGAAAACAAATACAGAAAATTGTTAGCGGATTTAGTAATACACATAATTAGCTATTGATTTAACAAGGTGCAATTACCTAAGTGTACCTATATTTTGGATAATATAAATTCAACGTCTGTAAAAAAAAAAAAAAAAAAGAACTGAAGTAACTAACTACACCCAGCAAGTACAATTCAATCTATAACATGTAATGTATCACATCGAATGTGAAGTCACATGAGGAACGAGTACATGTATAAAATCATTTATTTGTAGAGACCAACCCCTTGCTCAAGAAGATACCATTCTCTCTGGATTTATGTAGTTTTGCTGTAATTATCAATTCTACCATACTTGTCACTTTTTAAAACTAAATTGCTGTTTTTTTATGTTCTGTTGTATTTGTAACAGTTAAACAATCATGTCACATTCACCTTTGCTTTATCCAGGAGCTAGCTGGGAAGGTCTCCAGCCGACCCAAAAACAACTGTACAATGCAAATAAATCCAGGCTGCTCACAGTGTTATATCAAATGGAAATCCCCATTTTATTGCGGAACAAGTTGACACAACGTTTCAGGGGCAACCGCCTCCCTTCATTGGGTTTGGACCCCCGAAACGTTGCATCAACTTGTTCCACAATAAAATGTGGATTTCCATTTGATATAACATGGTGAGCAGCCTGGATTTATTTGCATTGCCTTTTTATTTGTTGCCATAGAAAATTAATTTATCAGATCATTATATTCCCCAAACTGGTTTCGTGCATCTTTAAATACTAGAAACAGCACTGTTTATTAGGAGAAGATTTTGAGAAATACAGTGTAGGTAGGGAGCTATGTTCTGTGTCACTTCATTCATCCTTTCTGCTTGTTATTCCAAAGTTTATTTTTACTATCATGTAGTTGGTCACTTGTTTTCAGTGTTATCTCTCTTTTTAGCTCTTCTCCTACTATTATATTTGTATATTAAATTCCAAACATTGGGTATTATAGCCAAAGATACGCAGAATAGAAAGGGTGACTCTAATCTTTGTAAAGGAGTAGAGTTAGTGAGTGAGGGGGCTGCATAGTCAGTTTTGCTGTAAACAGTGCAGGGAGCAACTGTGATAATATAAGATCTCTCAAATGAGAAGGATTGCTACTAAGGTAGAAGACAAGTAAGATATGACTCCATCTATATTGCTGGGATTTCTGGTGTGTTTTTCAGAGATATGTTAATACTATTAGCCATGTCAGTTATGTGCCTCTTCTTTATTCACATATATATTGTCCAATGCAGGTTTTCTAATAAGCTGTCAGGTTACTACTGGAATCCGGGCCCAAGGAACCAGCAGTACTTACTCTTTGGGACAGAAACCCCATTGCTCCGGTATTCACTGATGCCCTTTTTGGGGCCCCAGACTTTTTGCTGCAGAGACACTAAGACACCAGAGCAGTGGTATAACTGCAGGTTCAACTCCCACTAGAGTTGCCCAGCTGAAACCACACCACAAATTCTTGTGGTAAGCACCCCTGGACCAGCGATAGGAATTCCTAACATAAGACAAATATTCTGTTAAAATAATATCTCCTGCCATATCTATTGTTTCAGTGCAACTGAATTTCACAGTGGTTTGCCGCCAAACAATTACCACCATGAAAATCATTCATCAGCTTATTACAAAGAGAACATTTATGCTCCATAAAGTAGTAAGGGAAATAAACAAACTACCAGTATGGTTTTAGACTGTTGGGAGCACCACCCAAGCACAAGAAGAGTGTGCTCGCTTTATATAGATGGTTCCCAGATAAAACAGAACCTTAGAGAGGCCTTAGCGCTGTCACTCTTTTTCTGTTTAACGATAAGGAAATGGTTTAGTTTCATAAAAATCTATGAAATAATAATTTGAAGAGTTGTGGATCACGTCTCCTGATTTTATTTCTACTGGTTTAAAAGCCGAGCTCTACTGCAGATAAATATAGATGCCCCCTGGAAAATATATGCAAATTATCTTCTCAAAAGGGATCCCAATCAATCTTCAAATTTTGCCATGTAGAAAATGGTGACCTCTGTAAATGACATGCACCAACTGGGTTTTTAGTGTCATACACGCTCTCACTGGCATGGAAAACAATCTATAGACAGATTTGTATTAGACTTTCTGGCCATTATCATTTTAATGCAGGCAGTTTTATGCAAGGAATGACATGCCATAGAATCAGCTTTAATAAAAGTGCTCAATAAATCATAGAGGCAAACTGTGTAGCTAGTGATTCATAAGGCAATGCTCCCTGAGAAATATATGCAAATGTTTTACTGTAAAATTTGCAGGCAAAATTCTTTACCACTGGAGAGGTTATACAGGCTTTGCATTGACTCAGCAGGTAATTATAGAGATAATAGTTTAAAGACATTTTGTATTTTTTTTTAAAATCAATGATGGTTTTTGACCGGTTCTCTTGTTAACACATAGCAAAGGTGTTATGATTTCACAACAATATGGAAATTTGTTTCCACTTGAATTGATTTTAAGAGTAATACTGTTGATAAGCATTTTAAAGGGGTTTAAATAGAGTAATAGAGTAAATATAGTGAAACATTCTGACATGTTAAGTCACAATATTGCAGAGAATGGGGACTTAACAAGTAAAAATAAATACTGTAACATATTATATTGTGCTGTCTACCTCAGGGAACAGCTTCTGAAGCTACCCTTTATTGGGAAGAAATTTGAACACATTATTTAGCACCGTTAACATAAAACTTGCTATGTAGAATTCCAGTCAATGATTGGACTTCATTGACAGAAATATCTGTCCATTAAATGCATTGCATTGTGAACCCAGTCTTCAGAAAGAATGTTGTATCTCAGTTGTGTTTTTTTCTGCGGTTGCACTTAGTGGCTTGTTCAGTGGATGCTTATTAACCCATGAATAATTTATGATTCTACATTTATCTTAATCAAGTTGTTTCACTGTGATAATTATCTTTCAATATAAGAAGAATGTCACACTCTACATTTTAAATAAAATAAATCTTTATGCAAGCAGAATTTTAATTATTATATATTATGAATATAATTATTATATATAGGTATGTTCTCTTTTAAAAGCTAATGAAATGTGCTCTTTAAGGGGACACTGAAGCCTGTAAATATAAACAGATTTCTATTTATTGGTCATCTAGTATTATGTACAGCAAGTGTTTAAACTTACTGATTTTGCAGAATAAACTTAGCAATTGTAGACAAAGCAAGCACTTGGAGAAGAGGTATTCAGCTAATCCTAGCCCCACCCCCTAGTCAAGGGCTATGCTCACTAACTGAGCATGCTTCCACCTCCTGAAACTTCACTTTCTTCAGGAAACTTAGTTCAAGACAGGTCTAAGTGACTGAAAAACTGCAGAGAAGCAGCCTAAACAGCTCAAAAGCTTCTTAGTATTGTAAATGCTGCACACAGGTAACAGGAGGAGGGGGCTAGAATTAGCTGATAACTTTTGCTCCAAGTGCTTCTTTTATCATCTATTGCTATGATTATTCTGCAAAATCTGTAATCCTAAATCTGTAATTTTAACACCTGTGTAAGAAACTGTGTATAGTTAATGATTATTAAAGCAATAGGCAGGGTCTGGCAAGAACAGGAAATGAGAGGAAAAGCTTTCAAATTTAAATTATTCAGTTCAATGACACCAATTACAATATCAGTTAAAGAATAACTAAAGTCTCCTAATAAATCACATTTGTTCATTTAGCCTACATGCCAGCAACAAAATAAACTTACAATCACTCCTTTTCAAGCCACCTACTTGATTATTTATTCTCTTCTGCATGCATTATTTTACAAGTACATGACAGCCTTTGTAGCAATTCAGCTCCACCCCTCTGCTTAGAAAGCTCTCAACCTAGAAACCAGCACTGAGTGTATGTCTTATTAATATATACAATTTAATGGACCAGGTGTTATTCCCCAACCAGTCAAACACTATATAGAATGACATGTTAGGGTTTATTAATAAAAGTAGAGGACGTTGCAACTGGCATCGGAGTAATGTTACTTGGCCTTTCCAACTTCCAAGGGTGCCATGTTATACTTTCTCTATATAACAACACATTAAAGAAGGTAGTGGAACCAAGGCACCAAACACAGTAATCACTGCAAAACCCTTTTATTGGGTGAACAATACATACAACATGTTCTGAGCAACTTGCCCTTTTTCAAGTGTTATGTTAGGGTGTATTATGATATTAATAAGGATCCATCATGGTAGCCATGCGATACTACCAACAGCCATTCTATAAGTTAGCACTACATTCTGGTTCTGATTTACTGCTTTATAATATAGCAGTTTAGGCTACGCGAGGGTACATTATTTCTTATTTAACTCTCTTAGGACTTAAGTAAGATTGTGTCTCTGTGTGTGTTTTAGTGTCTATTGTTATTTTCTTGTGTTATTTTTTTGTATAATTTTAGTCCTCCATTTTTATATCCCATTTATTTTACCCTTAATAAACATAATGTATATGAATATAAGTTGCTGTATTCTCAGAATAATCCTACCATATGCTTGTGCTCACATTTGTCTATTGAAGGAGAGCTAGTTGAAGCTAATTACATCTTCAGTCAGAATTAGTTCATATTAAATTTGTGAAGTCTTAGCTCATTGTTCCTTTTTCAATAATCCAGGCATAAATGAATGGAATAACATTATATGTGCTGCGTTTTTTTTTTCTAGAATCAAACGTCAATCTTTTCCCAAAGTGCTTGAACTGTAGAATTTCAAATTATACATCTTCTACTTTACGTAAATGTAACCTGGTTGACAGTGACAGATAATATTTTTCAGAAGTGACAGCTCATATTTCTTCCATACGAAATTCTGTTTGCTTTGATTTTTCATTTCCAGTGTGATGTGAAATGAATAGTTTTATTTCAGGCAATATAGCAAATAAAGAAACTCTTGTTACTCACAGTCAAAGCATAACATTATTTATGTGCCTGTTTTTATCCTTAAAAAGTAGAGTACACCAAATAAGCGTTTGATAAATGCTTAATGTAAACACTCTGCTTTATCTCAAATAGCTGCATTATTTATGCAATCACCATGAATTTTGTAACAGTAAACAAAAGGGCAATAATTCATTAAAAGGAATCTAATACCATGCAAAAATTATTAGTCTGAAATAATTTACAATATCCATAAGGTTTTTCTACCAGCCCACAGGTGCTAAGATGGTAGAATAGTCACAAAGATTTTTTGCAGCAGCTTGAAAATGTATAATCTTGATCAGCATGCCCCATGGGGCCCTTGCTCCCACACATACATTGGTTAATTCCTTAATTCAAATTACTTACATCAGATGGAGAAGTATAGGCTCATTTAGTCAAGGGCTGATTTTCAAGGGAGAAATACTAACTGATGAAGGGAAGTTCATTCCCCCAGAAATGTTGTTTTGGATACATGTGAGATGACAAATTAAATTTTTCACCTTTGGCGTTCTGGATGTCCATTGCTTTATTTGCTAAAGCTCCAGCACTGCCCCTGCTCTCTATAGTCTGCCAATTTTGTCTTCTCTTGACAGTTGCCACAAGCCTCTTTACTTACACTTCCTGTAATTTTCACTGAATAGAGCACGTGCAGTAGTAGTTTTCTAAAGTAATGCTGCTACTGCACTTACTCTATTCAGCAAAACTCACAGGAAGAGGAAGTGAAGAGGATTGCGGTGTCTGTCAAGAGAAAAAGAAATCGGTGGAGTACAGAGAGCAAACAAAAGAGACTAGTCACCAAGGGCATTTCTATTATACACGGTGGATAAATAAAACATATAAGATATATTTAATATAATTGTCTACATCAAATAAACAGGGGTATAGCCAGATGCAAACTATATAAACAAATCCATCAGGGTAACAAATCCTAGCTTTAGCCAAACAGCCAATAAAGAAATTAAATTCTACAAAAAGAAACAAAGATAAAAGAAAAAAGTCACACATTTAAAATTGATATTTTCTTGCAGAAAAAGAAGATTTTCTGCTAGGATGAAAACAAAATCTGTAGGAGAAAGTGGAATTATGGAAATGTATGCATTTAATAAAGACAATCCCTTTTGGCTACAATAGATACTCATTTACTATTAAAGCAAAGATCTTAGATACCATGTCTTCTAAGGATTGCAACGTTGAATCAAGTTGCTATAAATCCTATCCCAGGGTAACTATTTAGTGTCTAATGTTAAATCCTCATTGCTATCCCTCTTTGAGAATGTTCTCAGTGTAATTACTGCTAAGTTTTTATGCCATTCTGAGATGGCCAAGGGGTGCTAAGATTTTGAATGATTAGCTATTGGCTATTTATTCATATTTATAATATAAGCTCAAGGAGTTCTTACAAATTACTGTTGTGAGTTATCTAAATTAAATACAGAGGCATATGCTGAATTCTCTTGTATGCTAATACTCCCTTGCCATTTTCTGGTAATCACTCTGTAACTTTGTCCAAATATCACTCATTTTTGGGCATGATCAAAAATACACAGTATGTTGTTTACCCGCTCTACACATCCACAGCATTGCTCACTTACTGATGTTGCTGAAGAGAGGGGGTTTGGTGCCACCATGTAAAAAAAATATATACTTTTTTTTCTTGAATATGTGTACAGCTGCTACCTTTGTAAGCTAAAGTACATATTCACTACAAATCAATATCAGTGAGGTATCAGGAGGTACTCCTGAGGAAGCTGCTAACTCCTGGGCAGCAAAACATGTAAAGATCTGACCATTAATCTATTACATGCTGATTTTACCTTGTTTGTTTGTGAGTATAATCTCTTTTTTGGTTACCTCTCATATTAAAAGTTTTCTGCACCATGGAGATTTGTTTTATCGTTTTACGTGTCTGAATGATCGGATTGAAACTTCCAGTGTCACCATTTGAATTTTTGCCTACTTGTATCAAGCAGTTTGGTATGCACATTCTTTTGCTGAGTGAAACTCTTAAAGTGCCCATATCCAGTTTATCTGGTAAGCCTCCCTGCACATCAGAGCACAGTGGATGTTATGTTTGATTTGGTTCACAGATTATGCTAATATTGTGGTGATTTCGTTATATCCTCACATTTGATGCACCTATCTTCCAGTGCTGGAGGGATCTATTCCATCATATCTACGTATTTTTAGTAATAAAATACTATTGGTGCTTCTTTATGCGCTTTTTGTTTTTCAATAATTATGACTATATTGGATATTGTAAATTTTAGAGATGTTAATGTTAAAGAAATGGTATGTTTTAGTGAATCTTCTTATCCATTGTCTACATAATTTGCTCAGTCAAAAGTTCTGTTTATCACTGCTGCCTCATAATATTGTTATATATTAATAACTCCAGTTCCACCTTATTTTTTATGAATAATTAGTATTTTGAACTGGATAAATGGTGATTTATAATCACATAAAAAAGTAATAAGAATTTGCTGAAAAATGAATTTAGGTTTTAACACAAAGTCTGAAAAAAATATATTCTTTTTCAATTTCTGTTTATTTATTTTTCTTTAATTACAGGTTTGTAATAAATCAACATATCTTGTTTCACATCCTTTTAAATAATAATGAAACAATAAACTTATACATTAAACTCTTAACTTGTGGTTTGTCTTATTGGATTTCCCTTGCTTTATTGGATTTCCCTTGCACAATATATAGCACATTAATATTTCTCTACTAACTAAATTTTCCTTTTTTGTATGAGGGACAGAGTTACATATATTTCAGTTAACAGATTATTTTTTTGTTCACCATTTTCTAGCTTCACATTATAATATTGTGATTTGTAGTTAACCATGGTTCCCATACTTGTATAAATTGTTTGGATGACCTCTTTGATTGTATGTAATTTTATGCATTGGAATAATTTTTTTCTGCTTGTTGTTTCCATGATTCTATTGTTGGAGGTTGTGTTGATTTCCAGTTCATGGCTATGAGGTTTTTTCTTTTCAGCTATTAATGTATGTGTTAGGAAAGTTCTTGTTGTTATTCTGTCCGCTATTTCTTTAACCATATTGAAAAAAATATATAATTAACATGGCAACACTTTGAATCTGATATAACTGATCCTTTAAATCAGGGGTCGGCAAAGTGCGGCTCTTCAGCCGCTGCTTTGGGGCTCGCGGCGCACTCTCTAGCCCCACTCCATAACCCCGCCCATGACCTCTGACGCTCCTGATTGGACATCGGCAGGTCATTGGATCGGGGGCGTTCGCTCCTCCCCCTTTGCGGCTCTTTAGGGGGAGGAGGGAACGATACGGCTCCCTCCAGGAAACACTTTGCCGACCACTGCTTTAAATCATGATGGGAGTTTGATACAAAATCAAAAGTTCTTCTTTAGTTTGTTTTAATAAACCGTGACAGTTGAGTTCATACCAATTCATGTCATTATGTATAAAAGAAAGACAAATATATGTAAGGTGCGTCAAAGACTACATAAAAGGAAAATTTTGTCATACAGAGTTGTGTGCAGTTGTCACAGATATATGTAGAGCAAGACATTGAGCACTGCTATCTGAATTTGCCTCTGCTGACGTCATCTGTGACGTCAGCGACTCCGGATTAGCTATTCCAAACCAGGAAGCGCTGGGGAGAGTTGAGTCTCCTCAGCGGCCGCCGGCATTCAGCAAGCAGAGGTAGCGAGCGGTGCATGCGTTACAGTTACTATTCAGAATGGAAATTGGTATCGTGATACCGAAAAATATTTCCAGCGATAATTATCAATTTTGTGGAAATCGATAATTTTCGACGGAAAGTTAGCATTCGGTATCACAATATCGATTACCGGCAGTATTTCCGCCTTTAATAAATTTCGCCCTTTGTGTTATTGTACTTGTTAACCTCCTGTGTATGTAAGTGTCTCCCCCATTTATATTGTAAACTCTATATTGCAGGGACCTCAATCCTCTTGTCTCAATCACTGATTGGCACTTAGAATGATTTATCTTCAGGATTCTATGCTTGTAATTTACCTCACATGCACTATATGTAAAGCACTTTCCATGTCTGTGTTATAATTGTATTGTTGAATTGCACAGCACTGTGTAACATAGTGGCACATCATAAATTAAAATATACATGCAAATATACACATATATGTGTCAAGCAGACAGACATATGCTACCAAATGCTTTTTCTGTTTAAGTTTACGTAAGTAAAAGGAATTTATTATATCTTGTAACTCAGTGCAAAACATTTAACAACTGGTTAGTATTATCCAATGCTTTGGTGTCTGGAAGAAAACCTATTTATTCATTATTAATTATCTGTAGTAGGATTGCCTGAAGACTTCCTAACAGGATTCTAGTAAAAATTTTATTATCCACATTAATGAAGCAAATTGGTCAGTAACTCACTTGGTCTACTAAGTCTTTATTAGGGAATCCATCCTGTCCCAGGCTTTTATTTATTGAAAAGAAAGAATCTATCCCCTCTGTGTTTTTGCCAGTAATTTCTAGGATTCTATGAAATAAAAGTGCATGTCTGTTTATTTTTTTTCAAAGTTTACCTAAATGTTATCTACAAAACATTTTCTGCTTGACTAGAACAATGGCACAAAAGTAAGAGTTCCTGTTCTTTTTTAAGAGCCAGGCATGCCTTTGTCAGTTTAGTAAACATTTGTATAGAATTCAAAATGTAGTGTTTCTTTTTTAATATTAAATGTACTGGAGAATCTAAGTTTTATCACTATATTTAAATATAGGACATTATTAAGAAGGATATTAATAAGCCATATGTAGGCTGATTTAATAAAATTCTTGCATTGGATGGTAAAAGTTACAGTGGCATGATCCTAGCCCATTTTAAAGAGCATCTGTATTGGTGCACTATTTTTGGAGCATGATGTGATAAAATGTAATCCTAGAGTAACACTGATGTCTAGCAGTAAAAGGTGAAATCTCTATTTGTAAGTTTTATTAGTTTGCAGAAATCCATTAATTTTAATGACTGTAAGCTTTCCCTCACCAGTTGAATATATCTAAAGGAAAGAAGAGATTTACCTATTGAGCAGCCAGTGTGGTTGAAACGGGAGATTCTAATCACTTTTGATTACCATCATAATTTGTATGACAGCCTTTATTTCTGTAAAATGATAGGGACGTAATTCCACTATTTTGTACTACTACCCTTAAGACTGCAGTAGAGCATCTTCAATGAGATACAGAATACCCTATTTATAAAGTATATTATGTCAAGTCCAAAGCATTGTCAGACATTAGTTTACCTTTAAAGTTCAGTTATTATTTTTACACAGACAAAAAATTATTTTGACAGACATTGGAAGACTGAGTATAATTTTTTTTAACATTTATACAATGATTCTTTTTCTTGTTAGTGATTTGAATTTCATGTCAGTGGGATTTTTTTGTTTTTGCATTGTTCTGACGACAATGGGGATTGGCCCCAAAATTTTTTGAATGGATGCAATTACTCTATCATAACCCCACAAGCAAAATTAGGACAAACAATATCATTCTTAGCCCTTTCATTTATGTAGAACAACCCATCAGGGGTTCCACCTCTCCCTATTATTATTTGCAATTGCCATAGACCCTTTAGCAGTCAGCATATGCTCTAACACTTATGTCAATGGTTTTAAGATTGGCTCATTGGAGGAAAACATATCCCTATATGCAAATGATGTGCTATTATACTTAAATGACCCTCTGTCAGGAAACCCTCTCATTGGTCGAGGCATGTCCCTGGCCAGAGTTGACCTGGTAGCCTACTGCACTCCAGACAGCATCTCTACCACTACTGTATTCAAGCTTTTGCTCTGTGAGCCTGTTGTTTTTGGGTGGGCTGTTCAGTACTTTGGTGCTGATCTTGGCTGTGCAGGAACATCCTGTTTTTAATTAGCCAGGCCTATAAATATGAGGTCATTTCATCTAGTTTTTGCCCAAGCTGGTCTTCCTGTTTGTGAAGTGCCGTCAAAGCTCTTGTTTATTGTTTTCCTGTGTTACTGACTTTGGCTTGTTTTTGGATTTTATTGTTTCTCTGGAATCCCTGATTTTGGATATGTCTGACTATGATTCTCTGCATTCCTGGTTTTCCTGATCCAGCTGTCTTGACTACATCCTTGTTAAATTCCTTGGTACATTGGTCTGGTTCTGGCACACTCCTGCTGGATTGCTCCGGTGCCTTAGTGTCTCTGCAGCAGAAATTCTGGGGGCCCCAAAAGGACATCAGTAAACACCAGAGTGTTGGGGTTTCCGTCCCAGCTAGTACTGCTGCTGGTTCCACCTTAGGTCTAGTTTGAAGTAGTGCCCTGACACCCTCACTCATTGTGATGGCAGGCCCTCAAATCATTTGATGAGTTTGGTAAATTCTCAGATCAGTTGAAGTAAATCTAATATCTTAGGGGATAGTGTGCAAAATGTGGTGATTAACACCTCCTTACAATGGTTTAATAATTTTAAAAACCTTGGCAAAACTATTTCACATAGGGAAATTTTTACAAGTGTTTCTTACCCTCCCAGGTATTCTACTTTAAATTCTGGTTGACACCTTTCTTGAAAAATTCCATGGTAGTCTTTGAGGCAGCCACGGTGGGCCCAGCTGAAGCTCCTAAGGACACCATATTCAGGAGAATTTTACCACTTGGTAATAGATACACACAATCCACCGTAACTGTTAAAAGGGCCTGAATTTGTACATCTGGGATGTTTTCCATTACTCTATATGCAACATACTCACCAAACATGTCATTATAGCACTGTGATTCATTTCCACATTTTCTCAATCCTCTTGTATTCAGATTTTGGGAGAAATAAGAATTCAAATACTTGAAAGATATCTTTCCTAATAATACATTTATGTCTCTTCAAGACATTAGTCACAGGATATATCCTCCAAATATTATGAGGTTCAAATACCTTCAACTTAGGTATATCGTATGGTCATGTTTTGCCTGAACTAACATCCAAATGGAAATGTCACAATTAGAAGAATTTCTTATTTCAACCACAATCCATAAATTAATTACTAAAATATAATCTTGACTTGACACTCTGAGTTCTTTTTTTTTAGAATGGAAACAAGATTTGGGTTTGCTAGATACAGATGATAGGGATGATAGCCTACTCTTGCAGTACCTGTGGTCCCAGCTAAAGATAAAGGTCCTGATTCTCCATCCTCCGTATGCCTGCGAATATGCCTTTACGTAGGCATTTCCGCGAAGTGCATGAAGCGCACCTCTGAAATGGTCGCGGACACGTTTCATGCATTTCAAGGACAGGTGAACAGAGTTTTGTCTGCCGCTCTGTTTGCCTGTTCTTGAAGTGCATGAAGTGTGTCCATGACTATTTCAGCGGCGCGCCTCATGCACTTCGCAAAGGCATATTCGCAGTCATTCAGAGGATGGAGAATCTGGCCCAAAGTGATCTTGATTAAATTTCTACATAGAAATTATTACACTACACCAAGATTCTATAAAATGGGTCATAGATAGTTACTCTGCAGTTTGTCAGAGATGTTTAATAGGAGACAGTGACTTCCTTCATATGGTCTGAAATTGCTCATATATTTAAAAATTTTGGACCGATATCCTAATTTTCATGCATATATCCTGTCCTAAAGTATGATTGTTGAGGTTGATACAAGATACAGTCAAAAATAAATATTCAAAAATGATTTATGCAACACTCTTATTTTATGCAAAAAAAGCAATACTCTTAAAATAGAAAAATGATTCGCCCTCCATCAACCTATGGAAAAAAAATAGTCAATCATATAATACCACCACATAAACTTACAAATTTAGCAAGAGGGTGTTTACAGAAGTTCCATAAAATGTGGGATTCGTGGATAACATCACCAGTCACAACAGCAAACTAAATATGCCTCAACCTTTCTTGATCTTGACTATTCCTTTTTTAAACTCAGCACGGAGACTTAGGAAACAGTATTTTAAGATTTTAGTGTTTTTTTTAGGTATTCTACTATATGTTGCTTGTGTGTACTTTAGCTGGTTCAGCTACAATTTAAATGTATTATTTTGGCAATGAACCTGCAAGTGATTTCTCCCCCTTTCCTTTCTCTTTTCTTTTCCCTTCCTCTCTTTGCAAAATAAAAAATTTACTTAAAAAAAATTCTACCTACACCATCTGTCTTTTGCTAAAATGCCTGTTGTAGCTGCTGTACAGTGATTGACAGAAAGATACATGTATTATTGAGGAAGCTTATTCTACATAGATTCAGCAGTTCTGTCACACAGTTTCTGCATATAATGTTTAATAAAGGAACTAGAAAGTACTAACTTTAACTCCTGTGATGTGGAAGTGACCAGTTTGGTGTAGTGAAGGTTCTGCTGTTAGTGTATCAGCCTGTGGTAGAGCCACCACAGTCATCCTGAGTATAGAGTTCAAATTTAACAGTGGCTTCTGCGGTGTATTGCTGTGCTCTATTCTGCCTAATAATGGTGCATTAGAGCAAGGACAAGGAAGAACAAAGACAAGGTATTGGTCCATGTTGTGAATTGGCCCAGTAGGCAAGCACCAGCTAGGAATATCAACTTCCATTGCATAAGTTACTCACCTTCATGGGTATTTTTAACATATGTAAAAATTTATATCCATCCTCTTTGAATGAGTTATATTTTATTGTGCAATAGTTTTATTCCCTCCTTTAACTGTTTCTTTATTGTAATATGCCTGCTTTGCAAACTCATTTTATTTAAAAAAAATCTTAAGCTTTGCAAATATATTAAAATGTGGTAACCTTCTTCATAAACTTGAAAAAGAGCTCAAATAAAATATCTTTAATAGCAATATCAATTCAGTTGTTTAACTTCCCTAGAGAAATATGCCTTTCATCAATTAAGAAGACTTTTTTTTCCTAATGGAAGATGTTAATTGAAAGGAATGGTAATAAATGTTGGAGAACTTATTTTATTTCTAACATTTTAATACAAAATGGAGAGACAATTACCTAAGACTTATATATACATCTTCTATATCTAAAACAAATTAGCAATTCTCCTTGATGATTGTATTAGCTTGAAGCAAAAAAATGAATCCTTTTTAATTACAAACAAATGAAAAAGAGTCAACAACCTCTAGTAATTATTTATTATATAAAAAAAGTAATTCATATAATGTTTTCAAAAAGTTACAACAGCTCTGTCCATATTATTAGTTATTTTAAAATGAATTTGAATTAAGTATGAATAAAATAAATACTAATTTAAAATGTAAAATAGCAGCACAGCAGTATTCTTAAAAGATAGTTAAAATGTTAAAAAAATATGCTTTATTGTATCAGAGGGAATTATTTGTTGACTTGAATTGAGGGAAATACTGAGATGTATAAACTAGGTGTTAAACGTTTGAAAAGCTAATTGGTTGTAAGATTGTAGAATGAATTATTTTCCTTTGGTTAACTTTCTGACAATATAGAAAGTTACAAATAAACATGTAAAAAAATGTATTTTCATGAAATTGGCTCATAAGAATAGTGAAAAACTGTACAAGTTTATTTTACACGATGAAGTTATGGCAAGAGATTAAACATTTTTTATTTATCAAGCTTTTCGCTGATTTTACAGGATCGAAAACAACTTTTTGTTGTAAAAAAAAAAAGTATAAAAAAGTGATTTTCAACATGATGAAAACAACATTTTTAAATAGGTCATACCGGCATAATAAAATATTCACTGTTTCCCCAGCATTAGGTCTTCAAAAAAACCTTTTAGACTTTGATAAATTTCCCCCTCTGAGTGCAGCCAGGTAAAGTAGAAGTGTTGTCTCATTCACAACAAAAAGTTATGCAAAGTGATGCATAAAATATTCAGTCAGTATAATGTTGCAAACTGAGGGGGTCATTTATAAAAATCAGAAAGTTTTTTGACTACTTAACGCTGGAGAAGCAACTTATTTCTTTTTATCAATTTCGTGGTTTTCACCGATTCTGTTCTGAATCTGTTCAGTTTTATCACCCAAAAGTGTTTGCCTGCATCAGGCTGGCAAAATCCATAATTTCCTATGGACTTAGCCACAGCCAAAAAAATTTTAAATCTATTAAACCTAATTAAAACTAGTATCTCTATTCATCTATATATACAGTATACCTAGATAGCCACTCTCAACCATGCCAAGTAAAGATTCCCTGTAAAAATTTACTGAATTTAATTTTTCCTTTTCTTTTTATGTTATTTGTCCTTAATTTCTCATTATCTGTTTCCGAACTTTGCATCACCATTTTATTGGTCGTTACATTCTTTCTGTTTTTACTCTGTCTCAGCTTTCTTCCATGTGCTTTATTATAGCTCAAAGCTCTTCATATCATATTCAAAGATGTTGCTGTTATCTGATTGGAAGAAACTTGGAATCCCTGAAAATGGTGTGACCTTTTCCACCTCTTTTATCTGTGTCTGTTCATTCTGCAACTTTAAGATTTAAAATGGATCTCCAGCCTCCACAGCAGCTTTCAAAATCTAAATGCTTTTATGGTCATAGTGGAAATAGCTTTTAACAAGTTCTTTGATGATTCAGTTCCCCATTTCCTTCCAAATGGTTCTCACCAGCTAACAAGCTGTCACGTGTAAAGTGTAAAACTGTGAATCTGTGATGTGTTGATCCATGGCTAGAGATTACTGTAACTGAGCCCTAGCATACTGTCACTTGCAGGGAATTGTAACATGAGAATTGAAATGATAATTGCAGTGAAGAGCAGTGAAGACACACACTTTGTACTATGGGGCTGAATGCCGCTAAAGGAACTGGAGCAACCAGAGCCCCTTACAGTTCTGGAGGAACTGAGGCATACTGAAAACAGGAGAAAGTGCAGGAAGGAGCAGAAACAGAAAGGAGGTGGATTCTCTTACCACAGTGGAGCTGGCAAGGAATAAAACTGAGGTGCGGAGTCTAAGGAGGGCCAGGTCTTTACCTTTAAACCCCCACAAGGAGTTACTGGGCTTTACGGCAGGCACCTCCCAGGTTGCGGTCCTCGGGTTAACCCCCCACTGGTGGCAGCTGACTGAAACACTTGGATACACGGTAGATACAGGAACTGCATAACTACAACTTACTGTAAGGAATCGCACTTACCTGCGCCCGGTCCCGCGGCGCTCCTCTCGCGTATGGTCGCGGTCGCGCCCCGCCGGTACTTATGACGCGCAACCACGTGACC
>JAKJJM010072719.1:0-11343 GCA_021901965.1 Pipa carvalhoi
TGTTATGGTTATGTGGATGTGCGTGTCTGTGTGGATGTGTTATGGTTATAAGGCTGTACATGTCTGTGTGGCTGTGAGTGTCTGTGTGCCTGTGCATGTCTATGTGCTTTATTTAAATTGTAAATGCCCCTGGAGATAAACATGATGAATCATTTTTTTATGATCTGTTTTACTACATAGTGAGCTCCTTGTACAGATCAGTGTAAGTTTTCCCTGCTCCAGTACACGGAGATGTAGAAGACATGACTACACTGATCCTGGTTTAGAAACTATTGCATGTGTTATTAGAGAGATAGATACCTGTTGGTACCTTTACCCTCACTTCTCAGACACTCCCACTGAACTATTAGAATAACAAACTGTCTACTGACCATCAATAATAGAATTCAGCAGTTTATGGAAAAGTAAAAGGCTCTGAGAGGTGGTGATCACTAACTTGTTGCTTTCTTAGTGACACACTAAGCCAGAGCTGTACAGTGCTGTTGAACCTTTCACATACAACTGTGCAGTGCTCTGACAGATGTAGCAGTGTTGTCAGTAGAGTGATCTGCTTATCCGTGCATACTATGTAATATTTCAGTAAGGAGAAAGGAACCAATACTAAGCAAGTGACTTTGGGGTTGCTCTTATCACCATGCTCTGCAACTGAAGGTGCCTGATATGAAGGTGCCCAAGTATGTGGGTGGCAGAACATGGGACTCTCTTATTTGTAGTTGTTCTTACATGCAGCCATTAACTAAATATCTACAGTAATATTACCATAACAGGTTAAAATTCAGGTATGCTTTTGACAAATGCCATTGACAGGGCTGGAATTATTGCAAACCGATTGCAATTTAATTCGAGGAAATCATTGGAGCCCCGCTTAATACATTTATTATAACCAATTGTTCTGCTGATCTAGAAACCTCAGCTTATAGGATGATTGGTAGAACCCCAAGCTGTCTACTTCCCTAAAATGAAATAACTAATCATGGTTTGTGTCATATGCTCCTTTATAAATAAATCAGTTAAACACTTATAACTAAGTATCATATATACTATTTCTCCTATAATCACACCAACCCTAACCAATGCTAAAAACATTATAATGAGTTATATGTGATGTCATGTGTTAGATCTTCAAATGCTATCATGTTTATGGTCCTAAAATGTTATTACAAACATCAAATTAAAAAGGACAAGTTAAATTTGTAGCATAGTGACTACACTGGCTTAATTACAAAGGAGATGAGGAATGTTGTAAAATGTGACCATATAATAGGTAATGCACACTGATGGGCAGGTATCACTGGCAGCAAGTGCATTTGCACCCATCTGAGCATGTAGCTAACATCAGGTGTATACTAATACTAGTATTGTTTATTCCACATTGTCCAGTGCTAGCTCACTGGCTCATTCGCACCCAGGTCTAAGTGATGGCACTTTGAATTAACCTTCAAATTTGTCATCTCAGTAAGGTTAATGAACCAGATTATTGGTTCCACTTTTGTAGTTAAGTAATTACTTTAGGACGCAAGACTGATGTCACTCAATTTTGTGCATTAAGGCTATTAGTAAGCTTCCGCAGCCAGATTTAAAGAGCCATCTTTCAGCATTGCAAACTGCTCTGTATAAGTATTTCACATGCTCACCCATCACTGTATAGTTTTCAGCAAAAAATCTATACTCTCATGCCTCATCTTTAAAGGGATACTTTCGCCAGGAACAATGTTTTATTTCCTCCTTACTAGATACTGGTTAGCAAAGCAAATAAGCAGTAGATATACTGATTTACTTTACTTTAATATTAAAAACATTATAATACTTTTTGATATTGCATTCTTCTGCTGCCTCTTTACCATCACAGCAGTACCATCTCACTTTATGATAGGCACAGGCTACCCTGTCATTAACAAACCAATGGTTTCTACACTGCCTGGAATCAGACATTTGTACAAAGGCAACAAATGACACTCTTAAATTGAAAAGTTATGAAAATGGCAGATGAAGGTGTCATATAATACGGATATAGGATTATACAAAACTAAAAGATTTGGGGGTGATAATATTCCTTTAATCTTGTTGCATGCAGTTGTGACTTCTGTGCAAAGTAGAAATTTCTAGTACTAAAGTTGCAGTATTCACCATCTACGCAGGACCTCATTTTATTTACTCATAAATCAGTAGGGCCTTCAACTGAGTTAACAGATATCTTCAATGCTAGATCAGGTTATTAGTTTAAATTATAACACAAATCCAATTCTGATGTTGTAAGAGAAACCTAGTGCTATTATTTTCTTTAATAACAATAGTGACCTGGACCTTCAAACAGCATTCATCAATTATCTTAACCATCACTATAATATAGCCATATTGTACCACTGAAACTACTGTAAGGACACTTGACTGTTTTTCCATGACTGCGATGTATTTATTCCCACTGCAGTCAGCAGCTGAGACTAATGACATGATTACTAATCACTGTTTTTCTAAAGCAGTTGCATAGATTTATGCACATTATGCAGAACTTTGTAGATAAAGATGCAACTGGTCCTGTACCTCCAGGGTAGGGTTGCCTCCTCATCCCTTTAAAACTGAACACATATAAAATGCACAAACTGCAGTGTTTATTTGAATCTAATGTAGCACTATAGTTAATGGCCTGTACAAAACCCTTGCAATAGTGACAATTCATTCATACACCAGGCTAGCAATTGATCACAGGGAAGTAGGACCCGCTTATTTATTGGATAAATGGTTCAGCACAGTTGATAGCAGTGGGGTGCACTTAAATTACTAATAAAGAAAGGTAGGGCGCCAGTGGTACTTGCTTTAAACCACATGTTTATTGAACAAGAACAGGTTAAAGCGGAGAAAAGCATTTGCATCCAGCTCAAGTACCTCATAACAAGAAAGCACATTTCACTAGAGAACAATTGCATAGTTACCTCAGAAGAACAATATGTATATCAGCAAAATGTGAGTCCTAGGGGGATTGTGGTACCTCACATTACTGAATGGACCTCTCAGGATTGCTTTCTCCTTTAAGGCTAATCCCTAGTTCCTAAATCTTCTTCTGTGAATCCCTATGCTGTGTATCCATCCTATTGGCCAGGATACACCAGGCACCTAGGCCCAGTACAATCCTGTTGGGGTATTGGGTTACCCAGATAAATAGCTTGAACACTCTAACCACTAAAGGTGAGATAGAACTGGGATCTAATCTGTACTTAATTCCTTTAAAGATTCTTCTTTCAGAATCCTGCAACACCTTGTGCTCAAAGACAAGGGACAATAGAGGGAGTCCCAAATATATTACAGGGAGTTCCAAGCACGTACATATTAGTAGAATGTGAACATTGAGGGCCTTGCTGATTTCACCTGTCGAATTCACCTTGCTACAATTCAAGTCGCATTGCCAAAATAGTCACAAATTCACTTCTCATCATTGACTAAGTGGTGAATAGATTGCCCCTATGCCCCCTGGTGGTATCACCCTCAACCACATGCATGGTTTTGCCAAATTTAAGCTTAGCACAGCTTTGTTGGAATGTGAACAGTCACACAATTGATCAGATCATCATTCCGCTGTGAGTTGGACCCAGTTTATTGAAGCACATTGAGTCTCTTACAGATGACAATACATTTTGTGTAAATGTTGAATCCAGTTTTTCTACTGCACCCATATATGCTTGCCCTGAAATCCCAATTTAAAAGATCCCCAAGTAAAAGACAAGGTTGTCCACTGCAGTACTACAGCAATTAGCCAGCTGATCAGAGAATGCTGGGATTTGTAGTTATGTAACAGTTAATGCCTATGTTGTCTTTTAAAGCATTTATTCAGTGTTAAGCATAGCAGATCACTGCATGTCAAAATTCATTAAGATTGTACCACTTTCTTTTGGAAGTGAAATGCTGAGACCATTATGTAGCAGAAAAAAGAACACATTTCACTAAAACATAGCACGCTGCATTAAATATTACAGCAGCATGTATCGTATGTCACAATGTTGCGAGGGTAGTAAAGGTTAGGATCTTTTACAGGATTTTACAGTAGGTAGGTTAAAGTGGTGGGATTCACAATTAAACAGACTCTTGCTTTAGTTAGAAAATACACACGCAGTTCATTATGTTTTAAGCATTAGTAAAGATTCAATTTATCCAAACCACGTAACACTATTTTAACAGAAATCAAAGACACATATAATTATAAAAAATTATTTGTTGGCTTGTTTTTGGTGTCTTACCGCAGTTTTAACCCATGTGATAAAACCGCAACAAAAAGCAAAGTGTAGCATTACATTTACTGGAGGGTAATTAAATGCTAATTCTGGACAGGCCTTTCCATTTATTTCTGCTTGTCCCTAATCATAGGAAAATCCAAGCAGGAATAGATAAATGTAAGAATGTGCTGCAGAAAAAATACTTTATGACAGATATCTATTTCGGTTCAAGTTTACAGATTTTTGTCTCTAAAAAGGGATCAGAATTAGACTAATTCTGAATTACCCCAGTAGTCAGAACTGATCTACATTATAATTTGCCGGAATGAAAAACTCTCTGTATTTTATATACCACTACAGCAGGAACTTGGCATATTCATAGGAGTTAACTCTCTTTTAGAAATATGTTTGCACAAATTGTGGCATAAAAGCAGGTCACTGATGCTTTCACTTTACACAAACCTCGCTCTTCCCCCATACAGACAAGTAAAACAGAATTTTCTCACTTGTCACTTGTCGGCAGTTATCGTGTTACAAATCAGATTTAACTTCAGATTTGATATCTGTAAATACAATTGTGTATCTGTTCATCACATGCATTTTGTATGTGTTAACACAAATCTAATAAAGAATATCAAGTCAATGTAACACTCTATCAGCCTGACATTCACTCAATGCTTCTCACAGCTTTTTTTCATGGCAGTAATATCAATATCACCTAAATATTGTCTCTCTCATATCCTTATCCTACAGTTATCCAAGCAGTACGGTCATATTGATTTTTGAAAATCAGGGCGAAAAAATACCATTTAGATTGGAATGACAATCTATTACATAGTTCTTTTAAAAGTATTATCTTTAAAATTGAATTCCTGATTTGTATTATTTCCTGTTTGATTTTCCTCATTTTGGTTGCAGCCATCTTTTTTTGTTGTGTAAACAAACCCCCACCTACTCTTATTGTTTCCTGTGGAACTTTAGATAATACATATTCATGAAGTGCCCCAGAAAGCCCAATTTGGGTAGTAGCATACTCATTATTTTGTAGCTGGTGTTGGTCACTGGCATGAAAAAAAACTGACAAAATGCCGGACCTGTCACCGCAGCATTTTGTTGGCATTTGAATGCTCGCTGCTCAATTGCTGCGTCGAGCAGAAAAGCATTAAGAATCAGGGCTTCAAATTAAGGATAGCATACTGCATAAGAATAACTGCCATGCCAAACCAAATAGTTTTTTTCTAGTATTATTAGCTCTATAAATCTGTAGTCACCTTTGCATACTGTATAGCTATGCTTTAACTTCCTGGTATATGCTGCGATGTGAAACACCGGAGGGTTGCCACAGACTATTGTTATCCTCCCAAAAACAGAAGTCCGCATTTTAATGCATGCACTGTGGATTTGTGTCTGTACCTCTTATTGACTCTGTTATAAATTTATACATTAGGATCCCTTCTGCATACAGCTGCGGTGACATTGCTGATATAATTAGTGCTGTGTTAATTGTATACACCTTTATGTGTTTTTCTCGCTCTGCGTGAGTGTTAGTTTGGGTGCCTTACGTGATGCTGCTGAGTGTGTATCGCCTTGGAGCCTCTAGGGCAGCAGCTTGTTAAAAAAAAAGTAAAATACAGTGGCTTGGGCACTAATACTCTGAGGAATGTGTTGGAGATGAAAAATAAAAAACCAATGTAAATATTTGTATATTTAAACCATTTTGTGCAATCATAATTTTGTGCATTTCATTTAAATTAATCAAATTAGGTTTATTTGCAAAATGATTTATCTGATAGGATATGAAAAATGATTGGCTGAGTGTTCCATTTTGCTGTCGGGAGTGTACAGTGTATATACCATCAGAGCAGGAAGCACTGAGCGCCAGTTTTAAATTTTAAAAAGTGATTAATAAACATATAGGTTTTATTGCTATTAGCTTAATAAAAAGGCCAAAGTTCAGTGATGAAAACCATTGTCATAATTTTCAGATATACTTATTAAAAGCATAATTACAGTCTAGAGGTATATCTACATTATGAAGATGCTGACAGCTTGTGGTTATGCATAAAAAGGCTCTTGTGTATTTTACAACACAGAATGTTTACTTAAAACTTATCCCAGTTTATGTGTATGGTTGGCTGTACTTTATGTTTCCAGGAATCATCTGCAGGGTCTAGGCTTTAATGCAAGATCCTTATTTATCTATATATTTTTATTTACTAAAAAGACATTTTCAGACATTATTATATAAAGCTTTATTTTTTCCCCTGAATCAAACGCACAGTCTTCAGTGAAATAGATTACCACAAAAAAAATGACATTTTAATTTGAAAAGGTTAGAGATACATTTGGTTTGTGCACCTAGGAGTTTGCCAGTCATATGTATACTGCCTTAATTATAAAACATACCAGTCCTGTATCATGTTAGAGATACAGACAAACTTTATAATACAGAATGACTTGGTCCAGCTACATGCTAATATGAAGTCAGCCTACAGGTAATTACATTTATTCTAAGATAATTTGTATCTGATCTTTAATTTTATTTTCTATGATATACAACTTTTTTGTTCAGAACTTTTCCACTAAATTCACTCTTGGTAGCTATATTCTGTTATCCTAGCAACCAGGCAGTGGGTTGAAGACTGCAGAAGACAAATGTCAAGCCCTCAACAAAAAAAATCAAAGTTGTGAAAAATAATTATGAAAAATGTAACCAGAGTCTACAGAATTTAAACTGGATCTAAAGTCACAAATAAACAGTATCATTTCTTTGTTTGGTAATATTAGTAGATTATAACAAAATAAAACTGAATTATTTAGAGTTCTTGGCTCATTTATGGAAAGGATGCTTTCTCTGCCGACAAGTAAAACACTTATATTAGGTGCCACAAGTGACAAATCATCTTTGCAAAATGGTTTAGGTTCAACAACAAGAAAAATCTACTGGCATTGTGTTACAAGCTGGCAGACACCTCTTCCACATTAACTGGGTGTAGTATATTTAATTTTAATTTTCTTCCCATGTAGCAATTTTACTTTATGGTGACTGCTCTGATGTCCCAGTCATAAGTCACGTTACTAGTGACAAGGCTCACGGGTACCAAGCTATCCTTTAGAGCTCAGATGTGTTACTATGAGAGGTCCTCTTGAGAACACCTCCCCAGTGCCAGTTACCATAGTAGGGCCAGCAGTACTGGGAGAAGGAAGCAGCACTGTGCAAAGATCTTGCTGAACTGGTAAACACCTATAAAACTAAAAGCAGTATCACTTATGTTTAATGTCTGTAGGCTTTGTGTACATTCAGTTCATTTGTGCAGTCGATAACGTAAATGGGGGTGTATGTGCATACTCTGTTATATAGACTTATGTTATTATTTGGATATGCAGGCTTACGGAGAAACAATGTCCAGCATTTTAATTATATTTGTCTCTCTCTATATATGACTGTACATATATTGCTCAATCCAAAAGAACTTCTCTCTGTCTATCTATATCAATTGAAATATTTATTATCTGTCTATTAATCAATCTTTGTCTTTATATCTATCTATCCGTCTGTCTATCTGTCTATTTCACCTTGATAAAGGTTCTAATAAGAACCAAAACGTTGGTTTATGGTATGATGGGATTTTAATACACTATTTTTTGCTTAATTATTAAGAAGTGTGCTGCTCTTTTTCTACAATACATATATCTTTGTCTAAATGTATGTATTTATGTCTGTCTGTCTATGTTTCTATCTGTTTGTCTAACTATCCATCCAAATCTATCTCTACTCCAGTCTCTGTCTATCTGCGTATAATATCCTCTGTTGAGCGTTTCTATAGAGATTTTCCTATTACCTTCTTACACTTATGTATTCGGCCCCAGTAACCCTCTTGACCAGTTTTTTGCTGCTGTTAAATCATATGTAGTCCTGTTTGTTCCTGCTTCCCGTCTCTCTATTTTCTTCCCCACCTTGCTCTTGTTATCAGTCTCATTAGCAGGCATGCTGTGGCCTCCTTGTTCCCAGTGCTCGCTGACACCAGTAGAATGCATGATTTTATAAATATATATATATGAAATGCATCATTGACACTATTCTGCTGGAGCATTACAGACACATTTTACTACTTCGTAGGCATGAGGGACAAATAGTGATAAGACACCTTTCCTCCTTTCTGCCTTGCAGGCTTCAATGTACCTTCTGTATAAAAACTGTAGTATTACTGCTCATATTGTATTGACCATTTGCAATCCTAGTGCACAATTATTAGCTGCCTAGAGCACAGCCTAGGTTCTCCACCTGAAAGCAAATGTAATAGGCTAGTATAGACATCTTACTAGTTAGCAGACAAGTGTATCAAACTAGCTAGCTTAACTGCCTCTGTGCAGCTTGCAGCATTGTACACCTGATGCATCTGGTTACCACGCAATAAGCATCATTTTATAAAATACCTTGGGGAATGTTGTCTTTCATATGAATGCTTTATGTGTTAAAGGACCCCGTGCAAATCTCTGCAGCATAATTAAAGTCCTTTAGCAGTAATGACTTGTATCTTATTCTATTGTTCATATCCACTACACGGAAGGGGGATGTCTCTATGTAGATCTTGTGATTTTATTCTCATGTATTATTTTTATTGATATTAATATCAGGTTAATTTATTATTATTCTGTAAATGAAAGTGTAACACAGAAATATACAAGATACAAGATAGATTTATTGTCAATTCTGCATATGTACATAAGGACATACAAAGGATTGAAATTACGTTACTCATCTCTCCAGCATATATATTGGAATTATGTATGATTGGAATGAAGAGATGGTAAAGAACATATTTTCAATAAGATTAAACAAAAGCAGACTATAATATCCAATAAAACTTTCTGCTGAGGTCACAAGGGCATATGTGTATATAATCTATACCATGTTTATGTGAGTGTTTACCACACAGCAGTATAAGATCATTATCTAGGTAAGCAGGTGTGATTTCTAATGTCTTTCTGGAAAAGAGTTATCTTTCCCTTTAAATGACCACTAAAACCAGCAAAAGAAAAAAAAAAGTCTATAGGAATTGTCATGGCAGTTATTCTTACATAGAGCCACTAAAAATGTTATCGTTGAAGTTAAATTCTTATTTCTACTACATTGAGTTTAACTTTCTTGTGGTTTCAGCCATCTTTTGTCTGTTAAAGTAAACAAACCCCCACCTAGTCCTGTTGTTTCCTGCAGAACTTTAGACAATACATATACCTGTAGCATAGAGAGAGAGAGAAACACAAACCAGTAAAAATCAGGCATTCAACTTCAGTTTGTACAAGTACTGCACATAGGAAATAACTACATAGGGATTATTATTTATAAGTATTATTGGGGTCGGTGCAGTAATGTGAAACACTGAAGGGTTTCAACTCAGTAAGCTAAATGCTGACACTCTACTGAGGAATCTGAGTACCAAATGCAGCAAAACGCATTGAGACCCTATTAAAGACTCTATTTTGGAAGCCTTTATACTACTCCATGTTTGTGAGTAATTTTTTTATGCATTAAAGTTTGTCATTTAGCTTACTGAGTTGCACTATATATATTCCTTTGCTTTGAGCCTATACAGAGCAGTATCTGCACGAGATGACCTAGGACTCACGGGATTTAATCAATATACAAAGTCCGACTCTCCGCATAAATTGGGTGAGTTCTCTCCCCTGAGGGGGACGTTGTCTCCATTTTTTACACAAGCAGTGGTTTTCACTCACGTCACTACAAGGAATTAATGTGATTTGTCACATTTTTTGCACATCGCTCAATATTGTAACGCTGCACGCATCATAAATATTTGGTGAGTGAGTTATTTATGGGGAAATTGTTTCTATAGTTCCCCCACTTGTCATCAATCATATATATTTTACCTTCATCACGTAATTTTTATTAAGTCACACCACTTTTCATACATCCTGCACTTGAGGATAATGCACTAGGGAAATTTCCCTTGTTTTTGTTTATCTTTTGCGCTATCACAGTTTTTTGGTTTCATCGAGACCATCATCATCACTTTTTATAAATTTATACATCAATATCTTTTCTTTCTCTGGTGTTACTAGCCCTTTAAGATGCAGTCTTATCTGGGCTTGTCAAATGCAATAACAAATCAGTTCAATTCCACTGGACACTGCAAAGTATTTACCTTAGGGCTTATTTACACCAGGCAATTTAACTGCTTCATAGAAACAGTTACAGAGACCAACATCATTGCCTGAAAATAAATCTATAACAGTTTACACTGGCACCTGTTACAGAGATGGTCGATAGAAATAAATGGCAGTTGCAGCATATTCGCAAAAGTGCATATATGTTAGTGTTCTTACTGCAATTTTTCAGCAATTGTTGTGTAGTTGCACCCATGTTCTGTTTGACAGTTACGTAGTTATAAAATGTTTTTTCCTTCCTAAATTGCATTTACTAAAACTGCAGGAAAACTGTATTGAATCGCAACAAATGTAAAATGAGATTTTGCTAAAAATTGTAGCAGTGACTTTTTCATGTTTCTGAGAAGCAGCTACAGAGTTGCCAGTATAAACAAGCCCTTAACAGAACTATTTACTTTTGTTATTTTGACTTGAAAATATATAGCCATTTCTTGGTTGTTTTAACATCCACGTGAGACTGAATAATTGTGGAAAAGTAAAACACAATATGGCAGATGGGTTTGATTTTTTTGCACTGTTTTTACTCAGATTAAATGAACAAACAGAGTAATACTCTTTTATATAAATATACTGCTGTCCTGGGTAGCAGTGCAAGACTACATGTATTGTTTCATTTTATTGTAAGATGATTGAGTTGTGCTTTATTCTCCCTGTAGTACAAACCAATGTATTTTTTATCATTATAAAGTGGGCTACATAACTATATATATCCTTTCAGCCCTCAAGTATTAGAGTGCTTCTGTAATTCTCAAATTTAAAGGTAGTAAGAGGCAGCTGCCTGTAGCTTCAAATCAATATATATTTATAAGTATTGGTATATGTAATTTACAGATATATGAACTTGGTGTATACTGTTTTGGGGTTTTAGAGAGGCTTTAGTAACTATTTTATTAATATATATATATATATATATATATATATATATATATATATATATATATATATATAT
>JAKJJM010072763.1:0-10733 GCA_021901965.1 Pipa carvalhoi
CACTTTAAACAGAACCCTGAGACTATCACAGAGCAGATGCATTTATACGGAGACTTGATTACACACAGGTGGATTATATTTATCATCATCAGTCATTTAGGACAACATTGTTGATTCTTCACCAAAAAATTTAACATTTTAGATCTTTATGTTTGAAGCCTGAAATGGGGCAAAAGATGGAAAAGTTCAAGGGGGCCGAATACTTTCACAAGGCACTGTATCAGTGTATCTTTTGCCTATTTTAACCTATTTACTTCAAGCTACCCTAAAGATACACGAGTGTGTGTACAATTTTGTTTCTATAAGGGTGATTCATCAACAGGAGCAATCAAGGGTCTAGTAACTCATAGCAACCAATCAACTATGTAGCCCACCCACTCCAGGGGTGTGTGATTTAATCTCTTTTGTAGTGGTGTTATGCCAGGCAACTCAGATGAAAACCCCATGTAGTGTGCCTCGCTTATAAATGGAGAGGTATTGAACCAGCTTTGATTGACACATGCAGGGATATATAGGTATAATGTGTTACTTCCATATACCAGTTAATGAAGAGGGAGCCAGTGATTCCTGCTTAAACAGGTTGTATAGATTTTATTTGCAGAACACAAGGAAAAATGCAGCCAAGTTATTGCAGTTAATGATCGGGCAAATTTCAGAATTTGTAGACTTCCAATTTCATCAGGGTACACACACTTGCTCGCATCAAATAACTTGTTTCAGTAAAGATGTTTGAATGTGGGTCTGACAAACTTATAGTTTCACAGATGGGTCACTTCAGATACTTTAAATAGCAAAGACGTAACTTACAGTGGCAGCGGTGAGTGAGTTGTAGTTGGCCTATAAATGAGTCATTTGGAATGAAGATTCACTGACTCTGGATACATGGATCTATTTCAAGCACTCTCCTGGGCAGACAATGCCAGAGGCCTCACTCCCTCTTGATGGGAATCTGTGAGTTGATTTCCTTCTTTAATTCCTTTATGCCCTATTCCCTAACACTGAATCCCTTTGCTAAACGTCTGTATTTAACAAGGCTCCTGGGTAACTAACCTACTGCCAATCCCAGTTGGGGTAAAATCTTCCCAGCTAGCTAGTGCTGTCCTTCATGGGCAAAAAGGTCAAAAATGATGTTTTCAACCTCTTTGCCCCCTTTTCACCCATTTTTGCAGTGAAAAACATCTGGTCCTTGGTTGCTATGGGTTACTAGACTTCTGGAAAGATTGCCTTTGTTGATGAATTGCCCTAAATATAATTTTCCCATTGGACTCATATACAAGATAATCCCCTGGAGGTACTGTACCACTGAATAAATTGGTTTCATATATACCCACATTAACCTGGCCTTAGTGTTGACCATGACAGAAGCCAAAGTACCTAAATAAAGGGACTGCACCTAAAACACTGCTTAGTTGTTCTATGATTGTAGAATACACAGTTGTTACACGTTTAGAGAATGTCCATGGGAATATTGAAATTGCAGAACATCACATGTTACCAGTGGGAGCTTTAGAACTGCAATTTTAAACTGTCAGAACGGAGTTTTGTTTACTGGGCATCTGTTTGGATAGTCTCATCAGTCGCAATGCTGTTTAGAGTCTTTGTGGTATTTGGCAGTTGCATCTTTGCCATTACAACTTGTACATAATGCTCCATCTTAGACTTGTGAAAGGACACATAGGTCACATATTTTCTGCTTCCTAGGGCTGGGGAAGGATCAGTAATCATCCTGTGCATGAGGGTAAATAAAGATAAGTGACAGACAGAAGAGTTTCTTGTTAAAACAAAAAAATTCACTCTCCACCCATTCTTCCCCATTAATATACATATTTTACATATATATATACATATCCAAATACCATCAGACATTTCTCATTCAAACACAATCAAATCACATCCCTAGAATGATAATCAAAGATTATCTAAGAGACAGTTACTCACCTAAAACAGCATGAGCCCTACTAGAAAAATTTGCTTTTGTTTATAAAATCTACTGGGGGTGCATGGAAATAGGTCAACCACCTAACACCCAAAAACGCATTGTGAGAGAACCATGGTGGATCCAACTTTATTCCTCATCGCCAGGACCTCCACCTCTCGTCCTCCGCTCTGTGTCTCTCAAGAACCCAAATTGTTCCGACCTCGCCCAGGACGTCACCCACCACTGCTGAACAGGGACATATTTTTGAAGAATTTCTTGTTATAGGATGGTATAACCGCCACCAAAAAGACAGAATGATGATCAGCACCAGCCCCACAGTGGAGAATACATGAAACTAGGTTCCAGATTAATCAACTGGCTTAACCATCAGTAAAGTCATTGGTAGGACATACTAAGAACTGGATCAAGCTGCTAGTGGTGGAATTTTGCTACTACTAAAACCCTATTCAATGTGGGAGAATTGACGTATGCAAGACTTCCCTTACAGATTGTGACAACTAATTCAGGTGATGTCACAGGCATGATTATATGATGATAAAATATGTGCGGTCACACCCAAATATCTACTGAACCAGCAGCCCTGTTTCTATGGGAGGATGGTCCAGATGACTACACAAGGTGCCAAGCTGCAGAGCACACTGTGCACCTGCTAAGCACTTGTCACTTGCGACAATTGCCACCCACCCCTTCACCAAGGCTTGCATAGTTCACACAGTAAAGTGGTGAGCTAGGTGGCACGTTATAATTGTTGTAAGTTGTCAGCAATGGGGGTTGAGTTAACAATGTCTTGTTTTAAGCATTATCTGTTGGCTTTGTATAAGATGGTAGGAAGCATGAACCAGATCTATGCCAGCCCCACTGTGAAACACACATTTCTGCCAGACACTAGAATGATCATCTCAGAGAGTATGGAATTGGACCTTCATTCTGGGTTTTATTCATCTACTGTCATATGTCACTTTATATCCCCTTGCTTCATATACCATAACTCACTTTGTCAGGCACTTATTGTACCTAAATAAATATCAGCTTTATAATATAATATCTATAATACAAAAACCCATTTGTAGCTCTGAGTGTGGCCCTAAATTCCACATGAACTACAAGTGAACTATTTGTAAACCCAAGGTGTCCCAGTCCTACATGGCCTGTGGTTATTATTTCCATTCACTGTAATTGCATTGTTAGTTCTATTATTAGGATTGCCTGTTTCCTGAATGCTTGTATTTAGACAATTTTCACGTTGGTCATTTTTATGCATGAAAATAATGATTTGGTATTGTTTGTGTAATTTTCTGAGCATCTAGATAATCAAATCATATCATTAAAGATGAGCGAGTCAAATAATCTGCACAGAAAGCAGAATAATGACATATTGTCTAAATGTGCTTGATAAAGGAACACATTACAGAATCAGGTCCTGATTGAGGGAGAGTTGATATTTTCATGTATGAATAGGCATTTGGAAATTGCTAGTTGTGTGAGAGTTCAATAGATTGCACAAGAAATCTGAAATACAAAATAGTTAAAAGTGGAAATTGGAAGGATTAGACAGGGTCTAGTGTTACTTGTTAATGAATCTATATGTTATGTTAATTTTTCTAATAGTTTGAGAGGATTTAGAGGACTTCAATAAGGACTTTTGAGAGATTGTTTCAGCTCTTTCTGCGCTTTTGTCTTTTAAATTTTGTGAGTACCCATTTTGTATTAAACCTTTTTTATACTTCCTACTGGTTTAAACTATGAGGTCTCTGTGTTTGAGTCTATTCGTAGGACATCTGTACCCTTGGACAACCAGACTTATCCAGGAACATTATCAGATTATAGGCTAGATGCTTCACGTCTCTCTGGTGAGTGCATTTCACCTAGGGGGTGTACATCCTACATCCCCCCACCTTCATTCACACTTCTAATTAATAGTGGATCCACGTTTTGAGCATCGTACTGGTTCACAGCACTGTGTCAACAATATTTTATTACTTCACCATACAGACTGCCTTTTTATTCACCTTTGGTGAGTGCACTGTTTTTGGGGGTCTTATTTTATACCCCCCACGTATTAAATAACACCACCTATCCGCACTGTATATATAAATATACTTTGATACATTATCTTAGGATAATGCACTAGGGAATTTCCCCGTTTTGCATTCATTCTACAAGGGCTTTGAGACAGCCTCCTCTTCGGGTCAAGTGCAGCTTTCGGACATTTTTTACTTGTATTTATTTTCATTTATTTGTGTATAATTTATCATTACTTCTGTTGGGCGCTACACATTTTAATAGGCCTTTGTCTATTTGCTCCTCTCCGATGTACAATGTTGTGAGTAAGAAAGCAACTCGTCTGATGCCCTGTATAGGCAGGAGAACAAAACTTTTGCAAGAATTTTTCTATCAGTATTGAGAAGAGCGATGGGGTGCCTTTTCTCAATCCTGGAAGGGTCCAGACCTTTGGACTAAAGAATAAAGCTTAATCTCACTAACGAGATGCTTCTTTTATCATTTTGACTGCGGCTCATAGATGTTTATTAGTTGGAAGCTTTACACCTTTATTAAGATTTCCATGCATCTGCCCCTCTGTACTGCAATCAATCACCTGTTTGACCATCACCTCATGGGTCTAAAAAAGAATCGCCACTCTTCTGTAAGGTTCAGCTGCAAGAGACCAATAGGAAGAACCAAAGATCCATTCCCATTTTGCTTTCAACATCTGCACATTGTGGGTTAACCTGGTCTCCTGAAAAAACAAAATTTCCTCCTTAATTCGGGGGAACTAAAAATAGGCTGCATTCCTTGCACATAGAGACTTTATACTTGCAACATTAATTGTTGCAAAATTTATTGGAGGGGGCACAGCAACTGGGTGATTAAAATTAGGAGGTTTTTGCCTGTCTCTTAGACATCCTCTTATCATCTGACCTTAATCTTTTTGCAGACAATCCTGCTGCTATATTTTCTGCATTGGATAATGACAGATCCTCTAAATCTAAAGAGGATGACCCACTGTCACTACCTTCCTCCTCTTCTTCCCTTTGCAATCTTTCCTCCTCCTTTTCCAGCTGATCTGCCCAGGAGAGGACCTCAAACATGTTCTTGGAGGCACTTACATATTCAACAGAGCCCCCTTTATCAGAAATGGTCTGTTTTATATGTTTTGCTGCCTCCTTTACTAGGGCTTTGGCCTCCCTCACCACTTTCTGTACTTTTTTCCTTAATTCTAATCTGTTTTTACCCACTGTCTTCCAACCTACTTTCCCCTCAAGAGCCCCACCTCCTGTGGTTTTCCCAGTGAACCGTTCCCCTTTTCTTGATTCTGACCTCCTAGCTGCCTCAGTGACTTCAGATTCTCCTGATTGAGATTTGGGTTGTCTGACAGCAGGTAGATCTGCCTCACTTTCCAAAAGGAAAGAGTCTTCTCCCGGGACAATCCTTCAACCATCTACCTGGCCTCTTCACTTATCTCTTCCCCACCCTGAGCACTCTCATCATCCCTACCATCCTCTTGCCCTCTACTTCTAGATCTTGCTGAGAAAGAAGCCAGACACTTGCTGAAATTATGACCCAGACTGCCATATAGATTGCAACTGAACTGTATGAACTCTCCTGCAGGATGTCCCAACCCAAGGCACATGGCACACTTTACTTTATTGCAAACACTGCTCAAGTGCCTTGGTTAACCACAGCACCAGAATTGTCTCAGTTGCCCTTGGTAATAACAAGTGATAGCAATCTTTTCCTATATATGCTGAGTTTGTTACATGCTGTGTGACATTGCCCACAGTTTTCAGGTGCACTTGAGTCCTCCATGCCCCAGTCCAAATACCATGCTGATCTACAGCCTTCCTTAGGTCATATCTTAACTCGCCATATCTTTTTAGTCCTGGGGATGGATGGTCTCATTATCTACAAGTATGGTGATGTTAACAATGTCTGGCCTGGACAGGGGGATGACCCTAAATCCCTCCCAGGTCCTGAAACTTTGCAATTCATCTGAGACACCTCTTTCCTCCCTAATTGCCCCTTTTCCTTTCTGCTCCTCTCCTCTGAATCAGAACTCTGAGCCAGGGGGCGTTGTCTCCCTCTTTGAGTTCTGTGACACAACTGTTTTAGATTTGTTTACTGGCTGCTGTACAACTGACTGCTGTGGCCAGCTCTCTCTGCCATCTGTCCTGGTCAGCCACTTGCTCACACTGCAGCCCACTACCAACTTTCACATTTGAATTTCCATGTTCTCCAGTGCTGGCTCCAGCAACTTCCACCTATGTCATCACCCCATGCACCATCTCTTGGAAATGGCAGTTGGTGTTCCATCTGCAGGCGCTATATTGGAAAGTGGGACACTGCTACCCAGTGTTACAGTGGTGCTGAGTACTGGTTCTATTAGTTTTATCTCTGCCATATCAGAATAAACCAAAGCTCTTCGTACAATTACTTTTGATGCTTAACTTTTTCTTTCTTGCTGATCTTTTTAATTTCAGATTTGTCAAACAGCAGTTTCTGCACCGCTATTTTTACAAATCTACAAATAAACTGAATTACATGAAAGAATAGTTAATTATAAATATGTATTTTATGCATATTAACTGAGTGAGAGCGCACTGCTCAGTTGGAGTCTATGAATTACATTCTTCTAAGTGTACAAATATTGTGATTAACTCTAATTTTATTAATGAACATAAATATACAGGTAAAAGATAAAATAAAGTCCAATAATGCTCCAAAGACAGTGTTGACATGACAAGTACTACTGCTTTAATTCATTGTGAATCACAATAACATTTCAAACTAGTATATTTTCATATGTGACATAATCTGTCAATATCCCTTTAATGCATCTAACAGTGCAGGTGTTCACACAAACAGGCTGGATAATTCAAGCCTTATTTAGAAAACAATGTGGAATTTCCTCTATTAGAAGGAATATCTAATTTAGTTTCCAATAGTTTTGCCATAGGCCTGCCGTTAAGCACACTGAGTAATCCTAAATGATCTAAAGTCATTGGGGATATATAGAAAGCTTTCTGTTGATTTATAGGATCAAAAACCACTTTTCAATGTAAAAATACATCAAAAGGTGCCTTTCATCATGATGATAAAAGGTTATTTATACAGGCAATACTTGCACAGTAAAATCAACACTCTTTCTCCAGCATTAAGTGGTCAAAAGTCTTTTCAACTTTTATAATTTTCCTCCTAAGTGTGAGAATGCAGAATTAATGTAAGCACAAATTAGTAAGGCTAGGGACATGCTAGTGCATATGCATGCTCGTTATTTAAAAAAAAAACAGTGCGTCGTGAAAATGCACCGGCACATTTACACTGGCGTATCTTCAGGATGTGTTTTATATATAAGAAATAGGTACTTACACAACGCTTTCTTCCCTGTGTGACCGCCATTGTTCAGTTCCTATTACTACTAATCCGGTCGCATTGTTCACATTCAAATCCATATGCTCGCAAAACATGACATGGAGCATTCTGGCGCATGTTCCTCTCTATGAAACGCAAGTGTGACAGAGTACATCTATGTTTTCTTCACGATGCGTATCTTTGGCGTTTTTATGCAATGCACTTCTTTTTAAAAATGATATGCACCTATGCGCTAGTGTGACCATGGCCTAAATGACAATGTCAGCTCTGCTGCATCTGTACTTAGCCTTTGTCTATGCGATGGTCATTGTTATTGTGTTATTCATACTATCCACAGGGGGCTGGATCATTGTTTATTTTTAAATAGATTAATATACCCATAACTCTAAGGGATCTTTATGGATTCAGCTGGCAAAGGTTAGTCAACAAAGCTAAGGTCTAGGCAGGCAGAAAAGAATTGCAATGATATTCAGGTAAAGGTCAAGACAGGCAGCAGAGGATCAAAGGTCTGGAAATAGAATCGGACTGAATATCAGCTGGACAATCGCAGAGGGAAGTGATAAATGTAGAAACATATATAGTAATGTAGTAAGCAGCAAGTAAAGACAGAAGGACAGACAGATATATGGTCCCTGATGAAGATGGCAAGAGAGAGAGTCTCAGATAAGGTGTTGAGATACAGAAAAGGAGTTGAGAAGTTGCTGTCAGAGAAGCAGCTGACAATGTCTTCTGTGTGCATACCTTGCTATGAGATAACATGTGTCACATGGGTGGCTCAGAGTAATGAATAATGAAAGTGCATCCCTCAGAAGATATACAGAAAACAAGCTTCCAAGGTGGTATATCAGCTTCTATAGATGAATGGGATTCTAATTTAGGCAATATCTAACAATAGCAGCCAGCAGGCTTTTGGGAGCAGCCCGCTTGTACAAGGAGAATGCCAGGACTTCTTGAAAATCACAAAACCATAGAGGGGTTGCAATGTACCAACTGTATGGAAACAAAAAGGGATTAGACAGACTCATTGTCAGACAGGTCAGGATCAGCAGCAACTGGTTAGAAAACTAAAGGGAGAGCAGGAAAAGGTGAAGTCGGGAAACCAGACAGAAGTCAAAATAAGAATATCACAAAACAACAACAACAACCACAGTGTGGGTTTGTAGTGCTGGGGCCCATGAGTAATCAAGAGATCTCTTTTTGTCTCCAAATCCCAACCTGCTTTACAGGAGCATATCATAATGATGTAGTTTCAAACTCAAGCAGGACCCACTGAGGCCTGGGATCACTGGGAGTTTTGTCTGTGTCCTGGTGGACCACTTGACACTGAACAGCTAAATCACTTCCTGGACAAAGGAAATGCAGACCCCTAACTGCATTTTTACTGAATATCTAGATAATAAATGGTTTATAAAGATGCCGTCTGGAAGTTTTTCATCAGAAAATAGCATTGTTAAAAAGGCAAAGAAGCTATTTTTAATAAGCAGCATTTCTCTATGGTACCCCGTATAACTGTCAAGTGGATTCTTTTAATTCACCAGGCTACCTTTAATCTCCAGTATATTTACAGAATACACACACACAATATACTCACAGGCATAAACAGACATTCTTACAGATACAGAAAAGCAGCACATTGTATTTCAGTCCTAGAAGGCCAGGGAAACGTACAATGCAATTTTAATGTAACTTTTAGGAAAAGAGCAGATGAAGCTAATTTATCTAAGAACCAGCACAGCAGCGAAAGCAAGAGTACTGCACAAATGTCTTTTTTATATTATTTATTATAGTGTTTCATATTACCAGACTTCAGGCCTTATTTCTATGCAGTATACGTGTGTTTCTAATCCAATTTGTATGAGAACAGTCAGTGCTGAATACCAGTATGCCTGCCCAAGTTTCTGTAAAGCGAATCAGCCTGTAAATTAGGTCAAAGAACAGGACGAATTTCAATTTGTGTTAAAATCACTTGAAATGAGCCCTTTCCTGTTTAATCCTTCGAACGGCTTAATTTTTATTTTTTTTGGCATCAGTGTTATGCATCATATCTGCTGACATTAAGATGATAAATTACAAGACGTATCGGAAGTATTTGGCTAGATCAATTAAATGTACAATTTACATATGTTTCATAAGCATCTGGCAACTAATGCAGTTAAGCAGAACTGTGATTAACAGCAGTTCCTGTTACTGTGAAAACAAGATATTTAGTGTTAACCTCATCTTGAATCTATCATTCTTTGTGTGGAACCCTCCTTAGGCATAAAACAAGTGCTTAAAACTAAGATGTTCTCAGACTGGTAAGAATGTTATGACATTGTGTAGTTTTAGTTTAATGCATTGGACGGGTTTGTACAATATGCAAATACTTCTAGCCTAATTTAAACTTATATTCCTTACATAGCAACTAAGCAAAGGTTTTGCTGCCCTAATTGTCTATGAGGGTTGCCTTATGTCACTAAAAGTACAGTAAAACTTCACAATTTCATATTACAATGATGATAAAGGTTAGCATAATGTCTTGGACTTACTCAATTTGCAAATATTTTTATGCCAATATGGTTTAGTGCATTACCACATATAGCTCTCAGCTGCTTCAGCTAGCCGCTGAGAGCTATATGAGGTAATGCACAAAGATGAGAATGAAAATATATAGTAACATAGTTGATAAGACCAAACAAAGACACAAGTTGATCCAGGCATCCTGCAATGTCGCAATGTTGATCCAGAGGAAAGCAAAAAATTTATGAAACAAGAGCCAGTTATCCTCATCTTAGGGAAAACAATTCCTTCTCGACTCTAAGTATAAATAATGAATAATTTCCTGGATCAAGATCCCACCTTCGGTTATCTAGTTCCCATAACTTGTAATATTCCTACACTTAAGGAAAGACTTATGAATCAACTAACAAAGCACAAACATATATTACTCTCTTTCTCCAAGCTATAAAACTATCCCTAAAATTACCCACCTACTCTATTATTGCTGGAAATGTACAAAATATTCATTAAGGATGTGTTCCTCAAGCTGTTATATTACTTCTGAACTATTTCTAAGCTACACCCCAACAGCATTTTTTTAGTTTTTAGACCAGGTACATATACATAAGAAGTAAGAATGTCAAATTAAACATTTGCATCTCAGTGCCTATGGTGTATAAAGAAGGAGTAAAGTGTACATATGTTTATGATTTGTCTCGTTTTTCCAAAAAATTTTGTAGAAATCTTCAACAACTTATTTTTTATCAATTGTTTCATAGCTATACAGTATTTATAGAATAGTCACTGATATATTTTATGTCTATTATTGTATCAGTATATTCTTTTTTTTTTTTTTATTATTTGTTCTTTATTAGAGAATGTTGCAAAAATAAAAATATAACAGAACAAAGAAAATATTTGCAGTATAGACAACATTCGTAACATA
>JAKJJM010072801.1:0-15103 GCA_021901965.1 Pipa carvalhoi
ATATTGGAGTCGGGAAGGAATTTTTTCCCTAATATGAGGATAATTGGCTTTTGCCTCATGGGTTTTTTGCCTTCCTCTGGATCAACATTGCAGGAAAATAGGCTAAACTGGATGGACGTGTGTCTTTTTTCAGCCTTATAAACTATGTTACTATGCTACTATGTAAAATGTTCCCCTGTCCCAAGATCCTCTGTCCCCTACTTGTGTATGTGATGAGGAGTCTGATGTGAAACCTGCACTCCCTAAAATTTGGGGTGAGGGCTTCCTAATTGTGGTTCAACCTATATGGTTGTATAATAAAAATTATTCTAATTGCCTGCTGTGTTGTTTTCTCTCCTGACCAATGAAGTAGTTAAGCCCTGGATGAGTCTATGCTGTCTGCAGTCATCAATCCTTTTTTGGCCACAACATAGTCCATTGAAGGCCATCATTTTCTTGCTTGATCGACTGCAGTCCAAGGGGTCTTGTTCCATTATTGCCACACCACCACTTGCCACCATAAACAAAAAATTCTGGAGGTTTTCAAAGGAGAAGTCTTTACTCTTTACCCAAGAACTAAAGCTGAAAGCCAGAGGGTTCTGCAGCTAGTAGCCTTGAATCCTACAGACAGGGAGCTGCATAACACAGTTCCATTAGGCGGTTCTCTATCAGATAGGATTTAGTCTTAGGACAAATGGACATTTTAGTTTTATTGATTGGGCCCCTATAGGGTTAGGGGCATTCATAAGAGTTGGAGGTGAGTATTGATCCCCCAGCATTACTTATTTCCACCTACTTCACTAGGCTCTTGGGGTAGAGGGAAGGGGGTCCATTGGGGGTACCCATGTTCCCCACCCATTTACACAGGATTCGGGTATATGTTCCATTTTATCCCTGCACATAATTTAATACATTGATATATATAAAGGGGAGGACTATTTGTCATTTTTTTGTTTTTAAATGTACTGCTGTTTTTGGGTGTTTTGATTCTTTGTTGAGGTTTGACTTTTGACAGTGTTTGATTTTTTTGGCTTTTTTAAACTTGTTTTTTTGTTGGTTTTGACTGTTTGTTTATGCTGGTGTTGGCTGATTTGATACTGCCCTGCACCGATTTGTCATTCTAAAGTGGTAAATTGGTTTCAGTGAATTTGCTGAAATACACCTGAGAATAAGTGATTTATTGTTTAGGAAATGCTCTGATTTTCTTCTGTGTAAATTTGGTACCAGCATAGTGTAGTGTATTTGCTACAATTTTACCACATTGCATACAAACTTGCAAGTTCCTGAATATGTGATGTTGGCAAAGTTCTTGACTTGGTTAAATGATTGAGGTTCAAAGTCTTATTCTCTGTAAACAATGTGGGGTAATATAGCTCTGACGGAAAAGCTTTCTTGAGCAATGGGAATTGGCCCTGACATGGAGAATCAAGAATGCAAAGTTAAAATGGAGGTTGGTTTCCACATTTTTGAATGAAGGCCCTTCTAACTTGGAAGTGATTATCTTTACCATATGGTGTATAAGAGCTTCATAGGTAATACATTAATCAATATGATTCATTAAATATACTAAATGTGTCTAGTAGGTTTATTAGAGTACCTTAAGAACAACTAGATGTAATTCCCACAAACATAGCAAGCAACATAAGTACACAATAAAAAACAAAAAATCAGACTCTTTCACCCCTCACTCCACCAAGCCTGGATGGGGTTTTACCCAAAACTGAACAAAGTATGATGGGTGCGTTGCACACGGTGTTTGACTAGAAAAAAGTGTTAGCAAGTAGATTTATTGTTCAGTTGACATTATAATGAAAGACATTAGTCTCAAAAAGTAGAATGTTTGCAATACTGCATACTCACAAATGTATGGCCACTGATGTGAATGTGATTACCCTTATAATTTAGACTGAGGTTGTTGGTGCATAGTCATAAGTCACTATGCCAAGGTGTAGATTGCACCCAGAAGCATATATACATCAACATAATAATTTTCAAAAGTTTCAGTGACAGGAGCAGGCAAACAAAAGGATATACCTAAAATGTCACATAAATAAGCACCAAACAGACAATAGAGAATGACAAGGGGAGCCTATTGGAGAAGGTGGTTGGTGATATCAACTGCGCTGTTAAAAAATTCTCCATAGTCCTGAACCTACAGTTTTGCTGGATACATAAGGGGAAAGGAAAGTGGGGTCTCTAAAAGTCATTTTTAACAGTACTAAAGGTAGCCCTTTGTTTTTGAATTAGTGGATAAAAGTCTGTATATAGTGAGGTCCCATTGATTTCTAAAGGACTAAAGATGTTGCTTATGGAGATTCTGGTGATGAACTATTAAGCTGGAAGATGATAGCAGGCCCTAGAGAGGATGATGAGCATATTGCTTCAACTGGGCTGCCAAATCAGATCTATGTTTATATGTCTATTTTTACTTAAATAACGCCACTAGGCTACCAAGCACAATACAATTATAATACAGACATAGAAAGTGCTTAACAAAGAACAAGTGCAGTAAATTACAAGCATATGATCAAGAAGTTACATCCCTCGAAGTGCCAGGCCATTATTGAAATGAGAGGATGGAGGTCCCTGCCCCATAGAGCTTACAATCTAAATAGGAGAAAGAATTGCATAAACAGATAGGAGGGTAACAAGTGCAGTAACATAAAGTGTCAGTTAATTAGCCTAGAGGTGCTATTAAATAAACAAATACAAAATAGAATAAATAGCTGCTTAAAGATAAAATATAGACATGAAAACCAATGCTAGTGTTCCAAGAGGTAAGATTTCAATTTAGTTTTGAAGATATTGATTGGTTGCTCTTGGTGGAGGTACAGGGGTATAGAATTCCAGAAATAAGGGGCAACAAGAGAGAAGGGTTTAAGATGAGAATGGGCCATCTTAGTGAGTGGTTCTTGAAGATGATTGCCTTGTGAAGAACTGAGTTGATGGGAAGGTGTATATGGGCAAACAAGGGAAGAGATGTAGGATTGGACTTTAGCTCTGTATCCCAACTTTGCCACCAAAGTAGAGGTGAAATGTGATAGAGAGTGTGACAAGTAGGCACTTACATCTGAAACAAAAGCTTTTTCAGGATAATGTTTGGAAGGCTATGCATATCTACGCTGCCATCTTGTATATGCTTTACAACTTAGTTATTATTTTAGTAATGAAAAAAATGAAAAACACATATGTCACATTATCATAGCATTGGTATGCCTCTTGAGGAGCTAAGACAGACCCTGCAATTGTTATGCCTCTCAAGGGACTAAGGCACACTGTGACACTGTTACATGTTACTGGTACTAAGGCAGGGGTGGGCAATTATTATTCCCAAGGGGCCACATGACAAGGATGAAGTGCTGTCTTGGGCTGGACTGTCCGGGGGGTGTTGGTGCTAAATGGACAGTCCGGGGTGGGGGGGTGCTGGTGGTGAGAGGATAGGCAGGGGGGGGTTGGGGGTGTGTGCTGGTAGTGAACGGCCCTCTACATTATTTCTGCCTTGTCAGCGTGTCATGTGGCCCCATGGGTGAGCGGTGGATGCCGAGAGAATCATTGCTCACCCTGGATCTCATGGTGGGCTGGTAACCAACACTTGGTGGGCTGGATGCAGCCCGCGGGCCATATGATGCCCAGGTCTGTACTAAGGCATAATAAGCCGGTTTGTGGATCTTCTTTACAAGAGTGGAAGTTGGCATTGGTTAACATGAAGGTTCAAAGTCTAAGTAGCCCCTTGGTAACACCCTGAAGCCCCACAAGGGGGAATAGCTTTTGCTGTTAGGAACTCCCTGATGAGCAGAAACAACTGAGGTTAAGCAGGATTGCAGGTAAAACCAGGCAACCAGAAGGTAAACTGACAGAGACTAGAGTTCTGCACTCAGCAATGCTCCAGTATTTAAATGTCCCACTGCCCACATCACTCCTGACATTGGGCAGCAGGGATAAGGTTGCTAGGCAACTCAGCACTGCGGCTCCACAGAGCACTGACATTACAAAAGGCTGCACTGTTCGTGACAGCATATAAAACTTAGAGAAAATCTGGGCCATTGAAAGCAAACAAAACACAATGGGAGATATGTACTAAACTGGAAACATTTTTCAAGTAAATAAGACTGGAGAAACAGTCTACTGTATTTTTATCAGTATTGCTTTCTGACCTATTTACTAAGCTGTTCTAAGCAAATTTTATTGGCCAAGTGATTGTATGCCTTTCACATCAAAAGGGTTGAAATGGTCTTAGTAAATAATCACCATTGTGTTATGACACCGATTTTGGCATTGGCATATAAAAAAAATTGCGTGACAAGAGACTCACCTATATGCAAAAACACATAGATGCAGAAACTGAGGCAAATTAGTCCTTTTCCTTATTAAATGTATAGCAGGATACCTAAGTAAATTTTTTTCCTGCTCTTTAATATGCTTAATACTAGTGCATTTGTATGCTTCGCTTTTAGAAAAGTGTGCCCCAAAAATATGCTGGCAAATGCAGCCCAGCATATCTTTGGGACACGCTTTTCTATTGTACTGTGTGTGACCACTCCTTCCACATTCCCAGCTCTTTCTATCTCAGTGGTTGGCAAACTTTGAAGAGGAGGGAGCCATTTTGCTCCCTCCTCCACCGACGAATTTTTTTTGTGGAGCCGCAAAGGGGGAGGAGCACGCGCTCTCAATCACATGACCTGGCAACGTCCAATCAGAAGACATGTCGGAGGTCATGGGTGGGGCTAGGGAGATGCGCTCCGAGTCATAACAAGGCAACTGAAGAGCCGCTGTAGTGCCTAGGGCACCATGAAACCTTGTCCCGGCCCTAAATAACCTAATAAATAATCTGTCAACTAATTACCTTGTATATCCATTTTGGTTACACTAATTTGAACTAATCTGTCAAGATTAAGTATATTATTAATGTTTTTATATATGTGTATATATATATATATATATATATATACAAATCAAAAAGAGCTTGAGCAAGTGTAAGGCCATTTTCCAGAGTCAAAACCCACAAAAGCACAAAAATAAAGTCCCAGGAGCGCTTGTCACTTTTCAATATATATATCTTTGGTAGTTTGAAATAGTACTTTGAAATAGTTAAATGGTCATTTTTTTTTAGAGAAACAGTGTCTGAGTTGCTTAATGTCTTGTCCGTACTAGGTCCCACCAAACCACACCCTTGCTAGTGGTATGTTAAATATAGAGGAAGACCTACAGGAAGAGTTTGATAAAGTAAACATTATAGTGACCTGACTGGAGAAAGGTTAAAATGATCATTGTAAGACTAATCTTTTAAAAATGTTCTTGTTTGTTGGTGATCAAAGCTCAGAATATTTACATTGATTGTACATGTTGAAATTTTGGGTTGCTTACTATAGAATGAATAAAGGCGATATTTATCCAAGAGTGAATTAGCTTCCCAAAATTAATTTGCTGCAATAAAAGATAATTAGCCCCTATTGTACTAAAGTCAATTGTGCATATTTACTTAACAGTACGTTATGGCAGTGATGGGGTTGAATTGTCATGTGGTACTTTATGAGCATAGTCAGGTGAACAGTAACAGTGTAGCAAAATAATCCTGAATAGGCATACTGTAGTGAAACAATGTCACCTCTACATGGGTCTGTTTAAAGGTGACAATGTCACTATAACTAGTACCTTATATAAGTTTGTATTTTTTTCAACATAGTAATAATATATAAATATAAAAAGAAGTCACCATTTTGTCACAAAGAAATTGTCACTAGACAACGTGTCCTGGAATAGAATTGTTTTTTACATTAATTTCAAGACAATACTTTACTTATGTTTCCGCTTGGTCACCACATCTGTAAGTGAAATGTTGCCAGAAAAGTAAGAGGGTCCCTGATGTAAGCCCCAAATTCACCATTTTCATTTGGCAAAGGCAAATTTGCATATTTTAGCAAGTTAGCTGTGGGTGAATTGTAAGTTTGACACATTATCAACACTTGAAGTGTTGTCTCATTTGCTGTGAATAACACAAAGTGGTATGTAAATACTTGGCTGGTGTCAACTGTGAGTGAATCCACTACATCACAGAAAATGATAATCTTGGCCAAAAATGCCAAGTTGGAGAAGTAGCAAAGTATTACAAATCTACACATCTACAGAACTATTCGCATTTTTATAAAAATGCTCTTCAATTAGCAAGTGTGGTTTAAATGCTAAAATAAAAGAAGAATTTGTTTAGAAATTGCACATATGGGCTGCTTGATGAACAAATTATCATTTTGTTTTGATCTGTGTATAACCAACATTTGACTCATGATTGGGTGTAAAGAAGGAAATTTCAGGCTAGTGTCAATAAATAGGCCTTGGAGGATCACTTGAGTAAAAAAAAAAGGACTCAAAAAGTAAAAAAGCACATTCTCTTTGGTTAGCCAATGTAATGTACTGTTGCAGGTTTGAGGGACTTAGTGAGGTTTGGATTCAGCCCCTTCTTAATGAGGACATTGTTATCATCAGGTGTTCTGCCCTCTGGATTCTTGAAAGTATCCAGGCAATACCCCTTTACTTTGGACACTACCCCTCAGACATCTGTATTTAAATAAATGCACTTGTTTTTAAATCTCCAGTGTCCCAGGGCACTGCCCATATTACCTTTCCCTACACAGGGCCATGGAAATAGAGTTATTTTGTGCCTAGGGGCACTGCTTAAGAAGATGATCTTTTAATAAACTCTTCTAAAACTATATAAGCAAGTTACATGTAGAATAAACTATTATTGTCATTTTTGCACATATAGCAGTTTATACAGATGTTTGCAGTGATAACTTGTGAGCATTGGTGATCTTACAGGAAAAAGTCTTACCCTTGAGCAAGACAATCAGAATCTAATTAGCTTCATATCCACATCTCTGATGAAGTCATGTTAGTTTAGGTGTGGAGCAGCCTTAATAATGTACTAGTTATTTTTACTGATGTATATTTTCTTATGAGTACTCTGACCTTCCTTTGCATTTATTTCATTATTTCTAATCAATGACATATATTGACCTTGGCCCACTGTATGACTTAATGAGCAGCTCATGTCAGCCAGCAGCTGGAGGTATAAATTTGAACGCAAACACATATGTATTTTTTCTATAGTTCTGGTACATTTACATTTGTCATTTGCCCTCTTTCCCCCACAATCCCCTGCATTCAAAAATCCTTCTTTTATTGGTGTAAATGTACATTATAAGGGGCATAACATTGAATGATACAGGCATTCTGACTGAATCAACTAGAGAAATTATGGTGAATACTACACTAAACAGAGCATTGACTTTGCCAAAACATTAACTTTGGCTATGGGGCATTGGCACTGAGGATTTTTTGTACTATTCATAATAGCCACCTTAAAGGAAATGTAAAGGCTCATTTGGTCAAAAGATGATTTGCAAGGAGGGGGAGATAATTTCCAACTGGATTTTAATCTCCAGCACTGCCTCTGTTGCCGCTATCAAGTCGATCTCTTTTGCTGTGTGAAGATTTCCACAGTGAATTGGAACAGGAAGTGAAAAAGATCACGGCTTCACACAGCAGAAGAGATCCGGCTTAATAGTGGTAACAGATAACTGTTAGATAGTGGTAACAGAGGCAGTGCTGGAGAGTAAAAGCCCATATCGGTAAGTATCTTCTCCCTCCACCTTGCAAATCACCACTTGACCAAATTAACAGTATGATCCCTTGACCTGTGCTCTATTTGTATGTATGTATAATTTTATTTATAAAGTGCCACATATTTACACAGTGCTGTACAATTCAGCAATACAAATATAGTACAGAAATGGTGAAAGTGCATTACACAATACAAGTATAATATCACAAGGATACAATACTTGAAGTGCCGGGTTGTGGTTGACACAAGAGGTTGGAGGTCCCTGCCCCATACAGTTTACAATCTAAATTATTTATAATTTTGAACATTTTCTAGTTTTGGTTGATTAAAAATATGTCTTCTTAGGGCCTCTCCAGCCCTGCTTGCGTAACGTTTGACATAACACTGCCATTCCTTACCTATACTTATATTTTTTGTATTGTGTGAACAATAGTTAAAAATTGTATGTCTCAGTGGCTAACTCCCCATGCTTACACTTGCTGGCTTTTCTGGCTATTTACTCTGTTACTCCTTGCTCACAAAAACAGTAATTATTTTATTGATTTCTGAATGTATACATGTCTATGCTTTGTCTTAATACCTACAATACCTTTCCTAAGGGGTTTACCTATATTTTGTAGGCTAAAACAGTGCTTAATTATTTGTCCACTGCCTGTTTGTGACAAAAGCTAGTTGTTTAAAATGCTGAGATTATGTAAAAAGTCATGGAACCCACTTACTTTCATTAGCAGCAGGTCTGGCTCTCCCAGTAAAGGACTTCATGGATTTTTTTCTTTAGCGATAAATGGTGGAGGTGTAGAAATTATAGATAAAGGCCCATGTAACCAGCCTATCCAGGACCACTTCAACGGTTGGCAAAGAAGACGTTTTATTTTTTTAACTTAATTTTATTTCAAAGGTTTGGGGGAAATTATTCAACAAAGCTCCTTACCCCAATACTTAGTATTTGAAGGTTCCACTGCAATCCCCTAACCCCATATGCAAGTAGGAATGTGGGACAATTTAGTTTGTTATATAGGTCCCAACCCCAATACAGTTTAGGGGGTAAAAACATGACCCACATTTTTTAGAAATGTAGACCCTACTACAAGGCAATCAGGGTAGGGGGAAGGAGACAGAACCCGAAATGGCAGGTGTCTCCACTGATGGGTTGCAGTATGGGGGAGCCTGTGGACTCCCTATATAAGCGGTTCTCAACCTACCTAATACCACAACCCCCACGATGACATAATCACACTGAGCATATCTGCTTGTGGGTGGACCCGCCTGTAGACAGATAGAGGAGCGCCGTGTTTGGATGGTCTTAGGCGACCCCTGTGAGAGCATCATTTGATCCCCAAAGGGATTGCGACCCACAGGTTGAGAATCACTGCCCTATACAATTTTAGGGGCTTAACTGAACCACAAGCAGTGCAGTTGTTGCTATTGAAAATGGATCCCTAAGATCAATCACACTGCCGCACTGTTTTTTCTTTATTTTAACCCCTTTATGTTGCTCTTGGATGTTTGGATATCTTGTTGCTGGTTCCTTGTCCATTTTGGATACTTTTGCTGGTTTTAACTTTTGAAGTGTTTGCTTGCTACTATATATTTATTTATAGTCAGTGGTACAATGGCATACATCAGGTCTGGAGTGATATTGGTTTCATTAGAATAAGAGAGATTGGTTTGGAAAAAATTTATACGGAAAGGTCAGAGAGTTGGGGAGGTATCAACACAAACATACAATATCAAAATGACTGTAAAAAGTTAATAAAAAAGCAAAATGGTCAAAAAAGTGGAAAAGTAACAAAAAAAAACTTTATTTTTTTTACTTTTAGGCTATTTTGACCTTTTATAATTATGCCCCCTATAACTTTGCATTTAATAAAAGAAATTATCAATCATTTACTTTATAAATTACTTTGCTAATATTGTCCCATTATAATAATGGGGCATATTTATTAAATGTCAATAATGATTAAATACTTTCACTTGTATCACTTACTTATTTTTGCCATATTCTTTGGATTTCAATTTTAGTGCATTAGCATTTTACCTCTACCCACTTTAATTAAAAGGGCCTCAAGTAAAAAAGGTTACTTAAACAAAACCTAAGGGAAATACGAAGATTGGGTAAGCAAAAACAGATATAACTGTGAGATACTGTTAGCTCTACTTGATAAATATGCCCCATACATTTCAATTGTATAAAGAATCCGGACTCTGACAGTTGAAATAATGCTCTTTGGTGATAGGTTACTGTGAAACTATTTACTAAACTCAATTTCCCTCAGGTTGAGTTAAGCACTGTTTAAAAAATGGAAAAGAAAAACACAAATTCTTTGTTTCATTTAATGTGGATATTCAGAAAGTATCTCTGTTTAGAGCAATGTAATTGTCTTTCTTTTTATCCATTTGTCATCTCTCTTTATTCTGAATACTTGTAACACCATTAGCTTTCTCTGCTTCACTGGTGTTAGGTGACCCAGTTCAAGTCTCCCATTCTATCCATAACAGCCTCCAGCAATTTAAAACATTTTCGAGCAATTCATGAGGTAAAAAAGTAATGGTTCTTTATTTATATGTTCCTGTGGATATCTCCTGCCGAATGTACTATTTTGTTAACATAAGCTTCCGGAGACGGAACAAAAACACTTCCTTAGTTCTCCATTTGGCCATATCTAACCTCTTTGTTAAAAAAAGAAAAAAAAAATTACGTTTAAATCAAATTTCATTTCCTTCTTATTTTACTATTAATCATAAGGAGAATTTGCAAGTGTCTGCTTGCTTGCTATTGTATTACTTAATTACTTGTTGTTGACAATACCGAGATAATTCCTTTCAAACATACATGACATACAATATACTTCTATCTAGGGAGTTGACAGGATTGTATACTTATTTTATCTAGAAATGCATTAGAATGGTAGAATGTGACTTGTGTTAATACCAGGTTATCTCTCTTTATAAACCTAATTACATTTGGATGAATCCTTTTGGATGTGAAATTCAGCATATTGTAGCATTTTTTTAAAGAGACATCCCCTGCTTGACTAGCGCTTCTCTTAATATAAAAGTACGGCTCCAGCTCATCGATTGAGCTGATTAAATGTTCACTATGATGTTCTCTGCTATGAGGTAAAATTTGTTTTTAAATTGATGTCGAGTCTTAGGGGGACATTTATTTATTATTTAAAAGAGCAAAATGGCTGAAAACTGGTAAAACAAATTTGTTTCTTTACCACTTATTGACCATTTTGCCATAATATAAAAATGATCACACTGAGTTTCTGATTACTCGGGCAAGTTAAGAGACTTTTGGGGGCATATTTACTAAGACCTATTTGACCATATTGATTGATTTCACCCCATTTCGCTGTAAGTTTGTGTTTTTCTGTATTTTTTAATTCCCCTGATTTACAAAGGATTGATAGAAATGTTTCCCCATCGAAATAAATCATTAACAGGGGCACACATTGCAATGCTTTTCTATGAGGGTTCCTTCCATTACAAATTGATATCGATGTCTCTTTTCAATGGGGAAATATTTTGAACTTAGACTAAATGACAGGACCAACTCCATAGGGAATAATGGGTTTACACCAGCCTGAGGGTGGAGAATTCTTTTGGGGGAAAAGATGGTTTTTGAACAGTTTAGTAAATAGGAGAAAACTGCGATTATTGTCAAATATAGACTGTTACTCCTGCATTCAGTAGTCAAAAAGCCTGTTTGACTTTAGTAAATTTGCCCCTTTGAGTTCACTATAGGCTTTAATGGAGACTTTTGGCTGCAAAGATTTGCAGTGACTATTTCTATAGCAGATTTTTTAATGCAACTTTTTGATTTCAGAAATGCCTTATTTACTAGAAGCAGTGTGTTATTTGATACTGACAAACTATTATTTCCTGTGAGACAGGCGGCAGTGGAAGTTTAAAATTCCAGTGATAAAACTGTCAATATGAGTCTAAGTAGTAATGAAACAGCTGGGACAATTTAAAAAATTCTGAGGAAAAAAATAAATTGAAAGAAACAATTGATAAATAGGAAAGCAAAATGAAAATGACCATTTGGCCACTAGTATTCATTCTAAAGCTGTTATTGCTAAAATGTTATCTTTGATTCCTGAATGTTATTGTTGCATTAATGTTTTCTATTAACTCACTGCAATAGAAACTAATCAGGCAAAGCAGTTTTTTTTTTCTTTTACAGATAAAACGTGACTGCAACCAGCAAGATAATAAAAAAAAAACGCAAAGCAATACAAATCTGGCATAATCTTCAAAGACTACATTTTTACAAGTATCCTACAGGGACACCTATAACTTTCTGTATAGATGCTGCATTTCCACTTTGCTATACCAGCACCCAGGTCATTCCCTGTTCATATACGGTATAAATAATAAATGATGATAGCGTCCCTCAAAGTGAATTTAATAACACGTCTGTTAGGTAATGCAAACTGTGTTGTAATGTCATTGCCTGCACATTTTCTTTATATAAGAATTTTTTGTTATATATATGTGTGTGTACTCACAATTTACCTCTGCATTAACTAACCATTCTTAAATGATTTTTCACTCACCTACTTAATTCTACTTTGATTGAAGAAAGACTTCACAGCTCTTTTCCTCTGAGGTGTTGGGTAGAGAATGTGGGCACAGTGCTGTCTCAGGAATGCCAGGAGGAGCATCTTTGGGTGGTCTGGAAACAATCCAACGTATACAAGTTCTATTGACATCCCTGAAGTCTTTGACAATTGGTTGCTCTTTGAATGTATAATTTTTCTGTTGAATATTTCATGCCCTATTTAATGTTTTTCCTAGCCAGTATAAATGAAGTTAAAATCAGTGTATGCTCCTATCGCCTACTTTAATGTGCCAGTAAAAACAGCTGAAAGTGGCATTTTAACAGGAAACTAGCACCCCTACCCCCCACACCGGTCTCTGTTCCCACTAATCACTTTTCCTTGTGTATAATATTACCTTCTGTAAGCAATACTTATGTAGTTGTACCTCTTTTTATATACATACTAAAGAGCTGATTTCCACAATTCTGGTCTGTAAAAATACAACAGGTGAAGTGAAATCACCTTGGGTATAATATGAGAAATCTTCCATCTGCCTAACCTCTATTCTGTTTCTTACTTCCCTTATTGGACGATTTGACCTCCACACCAGTGCAGTGTAGCCATTTTAGTATTTGGCCATACTGTTAGAGTATTTCACAGTAAACTGAATACTTGTCATATTGCAATGTATTTCTGTCACTTTGACTATAACTCTATAGATCTGCATTTTAATGTAGTTAATATTACATTATAACTCCTCTAATATTTTGCAAAGGAGAACTTGTAACCAGCACATTTCAGTATAATATGTCTACTAGGCACTGCAACCTGACTAACAGACATGGCACATTGTAAATTGGGTAATTGTCACTTTCTTATTTAATGCAGATAATGGACACATATCATTGTAATATGGCTCCAGAACACATTGCCTAGTAATTTGACATTATTAGTCACATTATTTGTCTAATGGCCACATTGTATTGTAAGAGGCTCACCAGGTACCACTTGCAATATATGCAAGGTTAATACATAAACCCTAGTGGGTATGTATTTTCTGTATGTGTGCAAGTTTAAATATGTGTTAATATATTTTACGTTAAAATCAAATAGATACAGACATAACTCAGAAAAACCTTAAATAAGTATAACAGAACAGTAGTACTTAACTTAAAAACATAAAATAAGTATTTCTTCACTGGAATAAGTGCTATATGTTAGACACTTTTCTTTATTTTGGCTTCAAATGTAACAAGACAGGTGTAAGTCTTGTTTTGTTTGTGTAAACCTCCAGACAATAGTTGTTCCTGTTTTCCTAGATCTCTGAAAGAAGAATTTCGTTGTCCAAGCAAAGGGACATTTTTATTTTTCCTGCAGGAAATTTCAGCTGCTTTGCAAAGAATTTTAAAGGACAATTCATTATTAATTTCACAAACTGGTAGTGGAAGCACAAAATTTAAATGTTTATATCAAAGACTTTGGTGTCTTTTTGCAGGATTAGTGATTTTCCATGGGTCTTTTGTAAAAGTTTGGGATTTTTTAATTAATAATCTCAGTTATGATATCCCCCAGAGAAAAACTGCAATGGTAACATCCTCTTTTTGTCAGTGGCTGCCAGCATAAACTTGAGCCTATTAATCTGTGGAAAAGCTGTAAGAGGGAACAACACATTGACATAAAATTCTAATGGGAAGAAGCCAAATAGGGGGTGCATCTACACAGGTGTCAGGCTGTAAGGATCACTTCCAGCCTGCCCCAAACTCTACCAGTCAGCCTACCTGCCTTGTGATCACCAGCCACTCAGAGAATGCCCAGAGATTAGTTTCCAGAAGAAAGAAGACCACAATTGTTAACTATGCACAGACATCTTTTGGGGAAGGGATGCAGTTTGAAACACTGCACCAAATAGAAACTGCAGTGGATGAAAAAAGAGTCCTGAAGATGGACATGCACATGGATGAACATACATATATTTATGAAAAACTGAGTTTCTCCATAAAATAATACAAAAAAAAAATCATACACTTTTTATGAACAGAATTTTTCTGGAGACTCCTTTTATCCACTTCTTCCAGTTACATTGCATTCTTTTTTAGTTACAAATATTTTGCGACTAATTTTTATTTCACATTTAAGTACTTATATTTTGATAGTGTAAAGTTTGCAAAAGAGACTTGATTGACGAGCACCCACAGAGAGGTCCAAGCAACCAAATATGTCAGAATTTACATTTTATTATAATGAAGCTAATGATATCCTTAAATTCTTATAAAAATATTGTTTTTACATTGGTATGGACTTACTTATTGCCCTGTGTATAAAAAAGGCATTGTGTGCCAATAACTATAATACTTTCAATATTTATTAATTAATTTCAAAACCACTAATAATTTCACTCCTTAAATAAATAAGAATATACAGTATATTTACATACATTCCTAAGGAGAATCTGCTGGTAACAATTTGGGATATGATGATGTTTTTAGATAAAATGTCAAAATCTGCTTTCATTTGACAAAATTAGCCCTGTTATATATAAATTAAACACACATATAGTAATGAATTAGAACGGCTTAGAAGTAAAGGGTATTTAATTCTACATAACACACAAATTGCTCTTTTGAAAAACAAAATAAAATACTATTACACCTTTCTTTCTATTTTTATGCATGTACGCAACACTGTTAAAAAGTCTTTTCTCTTGTTGGTGGTAGTTAATAGATGGCAGAAAGTTACATTCATATTGTAGTACTAACAATGTATTATATCATTATAAATTACAGAATAGAATGTTGTATAAATATTCGCAGTTGTATATTTTACTGTATGTACCTATCTATATATTTTGGCCTTTTTTTACCTTGAGAAGGATTTACTGTATTGCTTCCTTTATTCTTGTATCATATATATATATATATATATATATATATATATATATATATATATATATATATAT